>PISX010012301.1:0-41389 GCA_004024625.1 Mellivora capensis | reverse complement strand
AGTTTCCTGTCTTGCTAATTTTGGCCATTCTAACTGGTGTAAGGTGGTATCTCAATGTGGTTTTGATTTGAATCTCCCTGATGGCTAGTGATGATGAACATTTTTTCATGTGTCTGATAGCCATTTGTATGTTTTCATTAGAGAAGTGTCTGTTCATATCTTCTGCCCATTTTTTGATATGATTACCTTCAGATTTGTTTTAAAAGAGATTGTATACCAAACTGCCATGTTCTGTTTAAAATACTTATTCAAATCCTTCAAAATATTTTATATAACTTTTAATCCATCAGCAAATAGTCATGATATCCTATTTGCTCAATATTATACTACATATGAAATACAGCTCTAATTTTAGATTAAAAAAAAGTGATAACCATGTAAAAATATTCCACCAGGAAGAAGATAATAAATATCTCATTATTCTCTTCTATTTATATGTGTATTCCACCCACTCTAGTGGATAATGAAGCGGCTGTTAAAAGTTCAGTAAAAAATAAAATACTAGTGATCCTGAACCCCAATTTAATTAGGCTTGGCCAGGATTTATTATGAGTGTAGAGAGATTGTCGAGCAAGTTTAAAGAAGTGAAGCCCAGTGGAGATTATCTATGCAGTGTGCATATGTATTTATAACTCCACTGGGCCCTTTTAACTCCACAAATAACCTTATTTTTCTCTTGCCCAAATTACTTTCTCTTCTGGAAAAAATAAATTTACTGGAACAATAGGAACACTTATTTTTAAGTGTAGGAACTGGCTTTATTGTTGGTCAAAAGAGGCCATAAATCAAGGCATCCTTGTTGTTTATTTGAAACCTATGACTCACAATCTGGTGGGTTGAGAAGCTTGTCCTATTGAAACATTTGTGCTGCTGCTGCCTTTAATCCTACAAGTCACATGATCTGGACTGTCAGGGTTCCACTAACATGTGAAATTGTCATTATTCCTTTTGGGGACAACCATACTGGCCCGTATCTCATGGTAAGATAAAGTGACTACATTATATTCTGCGAGTACAGCTGCTCACTCAGTGAAGACACAGGCTTCTCTAGACCATGTGCAATCAAGTCCCTGGAACAGAGTGTCACTTCCGGGAGGAACAGCCCATCTTACAGTTAAAAATGGCTGTGAGGAATCGTAGGACAGGTTTACCAACATTGTATTACAGATGCCAGTGTTTTCCATTGAGTGAATTGTTGGACTTCAACTGCCATCTGTTTTGCTGGGACATATTTCACACCCTTTCTCTGGAGACAATTAACATGATTCAGCATGCTACAGGAGCTCACTGGGTGGAGGGAAGAGTTCCAAGCAGTTGAGATGCAATTAATTAAATAGATACTCAGAGCTTTATAATTCTATTAGAATCCATTGTCATGTCAAAAGTGTCTTCCAATATTATGCTGAAAACCTGGAACATTCTGTCCTTGAATGTTCATTACAGTCGCTGAAAAGGGCTAAGGGAATTCATTTCTGTTTTGTTTTTTCAGTCTTTGTTTGAACTTCTAACTAACCTATTTTTTTCCATCCTCCTCTCTTGCCATAGCTGGGGTAGTGAGTATTTATACAGCTGTTCTCATCCCTGAGCTGCTGAATAAGGGCCTGATTATTTCAAACAACTTTTGTAATTAGCCTTCAGGAAGCAAATTGCTATGTTATGTACAGTATCTGTGATTACGATAAACTGTTCTTTTTTATAACGTTTCGATGTGGGCTTTAATTGGCAAGCCCCAACGGCTTGGTGAGCATTCTGTGAACTCACTCAATATATTGAAAAAACAGAAGAATATTTGGCAATCAATAGAACAAGTACAGTACTTTTAGCTCAGTTTGGTTTTAAAAGGATCTATTTTTTAAAAAAAATCCTAAAATGCTGTGTTGTACTTTTTCCCCAGGGGTAATTCTGTGACTCCTAAGTGGGAATGATAACTTAGCAAGTTCAGTAATTCGGTCAGATAAATCTCCTAGGCTCGGCCATGCTTTGGTATTTCTGTATTTAACATTCACTCCGCAAATACTTAGGCAAACACTTAGGATCCCTTAGAACTGCGTCAGGTACCCATGGGGAAATATTCCCGTAAGCTCCTGTCGGATGTAGCCACCAAAGATGATGCTATGGGAGACTCCTGAGGGGCAGAGCTTGGAGAATGAGCCTGCTGCCCTGGCCGGGAGACAGGCCACATACACTGGGGGCAGTGACTGGGCATGTTGTTTTTCCCTTCTCTTATTTCTGAAAGGAAATATTTTCTGCAGCCAGGTATCCTTTTTCCCTTTGTACCCTGTTTTCTGGGCGTGTTCAGGTAGCTATAATTCTAGGTGCTACATGATTACAACACATATCCGCACATAGCCATGAAGCCCATACCATTGCCCAGAAATCCAGAAGCTCAAACTGAATGAGCCTTTGGTCTCTGTCTGTTTTAGGAGAGAGAACATGCATTTCTTAGTGGACGTACAACAGATAGTTACCTTATGTTAATGGAACTGTCTGAAATTGAGAATATAAGGGTGTGTGTTACCTATGCTGGGAATTAAAGGTTCCACACCCAATTCCAGGGTGTGTGGTGCGGGATGGGGGTTTCCCATACCATCATGCGATTCTCAGCTACCAGCTGGATGTCCTACGATTCAACTCAATTCTGACAGTATCCACCCAGAGGTAACACCTGACCACACAGGTTAAAGGCTCAGTCCTACAAGACTACCCCTCACCCCCGCCTGATTTCAGACACCAGTCACAGGATCCGGTTGACCGCTGTGCTTCTGACTGGCTATAGATGACATGTTTCAACACCCCCTTCTAGGGTTTCATTAATTTGCCACTGTGGCTCACATAACTCAGAGAAACATTTTCCTTAGATTACCTGTTTATCGCAAAAGTATATAACTCAGAAACAGCCAGGCAGAGATATGGGGAAGACAGGACACTCTCCCAGCAGCTCCGTGCATCCACCAACCCAGAAGCTCTCCCAACCCTGATTTGGGGGGGTTGTATGGAGGCTTCATTGCAAAGACATGAGTGATTAAATCATTGGCCATTGGTGACTGAGTTGACTTCCAGCCCCTCTCTCCTCCCCAGCCATCCATAGGTGCTTTCCAAAGTCACTTACCGACCTCACCTTTATGGTTCAGGAAACGAGGGCAAGAGACCAAATAAAGAACAAAAGATGATCGCATTGCTCTTCTCACTCAGGGAATCACAAGGTTTTGGGGAGCTATGAGCCAGGAAATGTGGATGAAAACCAAATATATATGAGGAATATGTTTGGGTCCAGATGACCCAACATATATTTCTTATAAATCACAATATTGCAGGAATCTAAGAGGTGAAATCTAGCAGCATCCATTGTCTCCCCTTTCTTCGTTCCTTCTTTATTCTAGTATAAATCCCTCTTGGGATGCCTGGGTGGCTCAGTCATTAAGCGTCTGCCTTTGGCTCAGGTCATGATCCCAGGGGATCGAGCTCCACATCGGGCTCCTTGCTCCAAAAGAAGCCTGCTTCTCCCTCTCCCACTCCCCCCGCTTGTGTTCCTTCTCTTGCTGTGTCTTTCTCTGTCAAATAAATAAATTCTTTAAAAAACAGAACAAAACAAAACAAAACCTCTCTTCCTTTCTCTCACTGCCTGTCCCCAATCCAATGGTCTGGACAGTTACAAACCCCAGTAACATGCCACAGAAGCGATGCTCACTGGCCCAAAGGATTCTACAGACCCTTGTCCAGAGATGGGTGTTGGACTCAGGCAGGTCCGGACCCCTCTGCAGGGGGTGATCTTCATTCTGGGAGGTACTGGTGGGCTCTGGGTGCTGAAGCTCTGGGAGCCCCGGGCAAGGCCTCTCACACAGGAGCTGAATATGGAAGAAGTAAGGCTGCTGGTAGACCTTCTGATGCCGGTGACAAAGTTGTTATAGTCCCTAAATAGGAAGCAGAACAAGAAAGTCATATTCAAGATGAAGCCATGTCCAAGGGAGGACCAGCTCCAAACGGTGGCATCCAGAGCTCAGCAGAGCAATGAACATGGACTAACAACCCTGTCGGAGGATATCTAGAAGTTTCTGCAGCTCCCATACAACTCTGAGAAGAGACTGAGTGTCCTCAAAAATAACCGACTTGTTTAGTATTGAGTCTGTAGGTACACCCCAAATCAGGATTTTGGTAAAAGTGGTTTATTGTACAAGTGATTTCAGGAAGTAAAGTAAAGAAGTGGGAAGTAAGACTGGAAAAAAGATGAAAAGTGCCAATAAAAACCAAGTTACTGCTATGGACAGGGGGCCCCAATCTTACCAGCACCTTCTGAGAGACCGTGTCCAACACAACAGACAGCAAGGGATCTGGATGTTTATCTGCCAACTCTTCTCCCTCTTTAATTGAGGGTCAGTCCTCAGCATTAACTTCCTCCGCACATTCAACTAACCCACAAGCTTGTTCATGGGGCCATAGGATGCTCTGACATAGAGAGGCATAGAAAGTTGAAACCGTCTATGAGTGCCTGCCCAAGTGGGCCCAGTGGATGTATGCAGGACACCAGGGAAGTCAGCTGCAATTTGTCACCACTCTTGGGGAATAGAGTTCTAATTATTTATTTGATTTACAAAAATAGAGATTCTAATCAAAATGACAAAGTAAGCCAATTCATGGAGACCCCTTCTTTTCACCCCAGCTCCAAATATCAGAAAGTTCAAGTGCAAATATTTCATTTAAGAGTGGTTCATTAGCACTGAGCTTTCAAAACAATGTCTGAATGGAAAAAAAAAAAGACGTCTCCAGGTAACATATACAGAACCCTTGCAGTGATGATTTGAAGCAACATGGTCCATGGGAATAACCAAATATGCGATTTAGGGTTAGGGTTGTAAAACTTGAGTGAAGGCTACAGTTTTAAAAATGAATCAGACAGATTCTAGATGTGAAAAATATAGCCACTGAAAGAAAAATGAAGAAATATATCTTTTTTTATTTCAAGTATTGTAAAGCAATGTATACCTGTTACAAAGAGACAAAGATGATTTTAAATGCAATGCAGCACTAGAACCAAATCTTTAAAATTTTGAGGGAAAAATTACGGAACAAGAACTTATTGTATATTTGTCTAGATTATGAATCCGTATGGTGGCAGAATTAAAATAAATTTAGATATACAAGGACCTTAAAGATTACTGTCATATGTCCATTCTTCAAAAGATGCCTGGAGGTGTACACCAGCAGAATGAAGGAGAAAACAGAGAGGACGGAACTTCCCAGTAACAGCCATTAAAGGAAGGTCTTGGATCATAGGCATGCACAGGCCTGGGGAGCAATTAAATTAGCACAGGAGGCAAAGAGCTCCAATATCAATAGAAAAGGGACAACAACATCTAACAGATAGTATGATTGGAAAGAGAGGGCATTTCAGAGAAGATGGGGGAAATGACGGAGACGTGAAAAGGTGTTGTGTTCGGGGAACTTACAATATTTCAGAAGTCAGAGGTGACAAAAGACGAGTCTGGAGAAGTGAGCAGAGCAGGATCACTCAGAGAAGGTATGACATTCACAGATGTGCCGTTTCCCCAGGCCATCTCCCTCCTGCTCACCCGGGAATGACAGTCAGACCCCCCCACACACCATACTCCTACCTCTCTTTTCATATTTTTTGGGGCTTTTTCAGCAGGATTCTGTGTGTGTGTGTGTGTGTGTGTGTGTGTGTGTGTATGCATGTGCCCTTGTATTTGTTTAATTTTAATACCAATACAGTTAACATATGCTGTTATATTAGCTTCAGGTGTACAATATGGTGATTCAACAATTTTGTATATTGCTCATCACAATGAGTGTATTCTTAATCCCCTTCACCTATTTCTCCCGCCCTCCCAACCACCTCCCCTCTGGTAACCATCAATTTGTTCTCTATATTTAAGAGTATGTTTTTTTATTTGTCTCTTTTTTCCTTTGTTTATTTATTTTGTTTCTTAAATTCCACGTATGAGTGAGGTCATATGGTATTTGTCTTTCTCTGACTAACTTATTTCACTTAGCGTTATATGCTCCGTGTTGTTGCAAATGGCAAGATTCCATTCCTTTTTACGGCTGAGTAATATTCTACGGTCTGTATGTATTCCACTTTGTCTTTATCTGTTCATCAGTTGATGGACAGTTGGGTCGTTTCCCTAATTTGATTCCACACCAACCCATATTCAGATGCCAAAGCCAATAGAGGAAAAATTTGAAATAATCAGGTGTCCTCTTTCATGACATTTTTTGTGTCCTTTGCTTCAGTAACTGGATCTACCATCTAGAGTCTGGGATTTTTGCTTTAATCTCTCCCCTAACAAAATTAACTTTAATAGAAGTTTCCAAACTTAATCATTCATCATTTAAGAGTACTATAAATGAATGTGCTGTTATCAAGAAAATTGTGAAGTAAAAGACTTTGCTTTCTCTTTAGTAAACTGTTAACAATAAGCTGACGTGATCCAGTCAAGGAACTTTTTCTGAACTTACACAATATTGTCATCATTTAAAAAACAGTTAAACCAGAAAGAAAACTTCCTAGGGTTTAGATATAATTACATATTAAGTATAATTTACATATTTACATATATAATAAGTTTATATATATAGTGAACATGCACATTTAATTACATATTAAGAAATATGATAAAATCATACTTTTAAATTTAGCAAAATTTTTAAAATCTTATGATCATATAATTAAGAGAGATGATAATTTTATAGTGAGAACATTTAAATGTGTTCAAAATAATAACAATATGATTATGCTGTATTTAACAAATTAAAATTAAATGCTAATTTTTTTTAATTGCATGTTTTGGTTTTCCCAGCACTTATCTTTGTAGTGCCCTAAGTTTAGACAATGATAAAACACCTTAACACCACTGCCTTTTCATCTACAGTAATTTCAGCTTTGTATCTTTAACCCAGAATTCACTACCTCATACCGCATAGAAACTTTTCTTCAATCAGTCTATATAACATACTGTGATAGGAACAGAAGCAAATTCAGGACTTTTCAGTTTCAGGACTGATTCAGTGATGAGAGATATGCTGTTCTGCTGGGGCATATCAGACAACATAGTGTTAGAAGAGTTCTAAAACTTTACCCTGCATCGAGCCCATAGTAGCTAAAAACAATCACTAAAGTTGACAGATTTAGCCATGTTAACCTCTCTGCTTTGTTGAAGTAATGACAAATGTCCGCTTTAGAAGCCAGGGAAACATCAGATATCTTTGCAAAGCAAATACGTCTTTTCCAACACAATAAATACTAAACTTACAGCCCTTAAATGTAATGCTTCCACTAATATAAATGTAAAATTATATAAACATGTTCTGTACACTGTAAAGTGCTATTACACAGAAGTATCATAAATTTCATGAAGTGAAATAGAGATAAGGGTCAAATCTTAATCCCAAGGAATAATGTCATCTCTTAGCAGAAGCACTTACAATTCAGTAACAATAAAATAATGTCAAGGTATTCCTAGATCCCCTAAACTAGGGACTTAGATTGAATTTACAACCTAATCACTTGTGAATTCCTTTGTGCCAAAATATGTTAATATAGGTAATACATAGAAACCCACATATATTGCTTCCAAAGATGTGTTAGTTTTCTTAAGTTGATTTTTCCATAGGATTTTTATTTTCCCCATTAGTCTTATATCCGTTGTTGATGACTCTATGTAGAGTGGCCATATGATGTATCATCCAAATAAGGACACTTTTGAGAAGAAAGGTGCTATCAGACATAAACATATCCTGAGGATCCTGGGACAAGTGGCTACCCCAGTGTAGGGAGGAGCAGTATGGCTTCTAACTTACATACTTCTGCAGCTCTCCATGTATTGAGGTTTGAATTTTTAAGCATGAATGATCTAAAACATGTTAATCATCTTCCATTTAGCTTTTTCAGAGAGTTCACCTTTTAAAATTGTATGTTTGAACAATCAGAGATTTATTTGGACCTATGTACACTACATTTTCCCAATGCTCTTTGGGATCAGTTTAGACAAATAAAATATAAAGGATTATGTATGGCACCAAAGAGTCATTCATTATTACAACTATTTAACCTCATTAATTCTATAATTTATCAATAAACACTGTTTATTACATTTAAATCATTGCCAATCCATAGTATATTGTAGGAGACAGAAAAAAAAAAAACATACAATCAAAATTCGGCTTGGTAATACAATCCTAGAACTATATACAAATAATTGGTAAAGGCCATGCCCAAGAAGAATGGGTAAGGATTAAGCTGAGTCTCAAAAGAAAGTTCATTAATTGGATAATGACATTTCAATTGTCTTGTGTAAAAGTGTGGAAGACTTCAGAAGTGTGGGATGTTAATGCAAGGAGATCTAAAATCACATCAGTATGACCTAATATGCTTTCGATGGAACCAAAGTTAAGTTGAAACTCAACCATGAAAGGTATTGGGTAAGGCTGATGATAAGAATACATATGGAAGATGAAGTTCTAAAGACAATTTAAAAAGGTGAGAATTATATTTAGTTAAAATTGACCTTGAAAATCACTTATATTGCCCATAAAGTACAGTATTCATTTCTTAAAAATATAATCCTATGTGGTGTTTTTGTGCACAGTAAGACTTGAGAACCTACTAAATTTCCTATAGGAAGGACCAAGTTAAATTGATATGCAGATTATCCAGTCATTCAAATCTTTCTACTTTTAAAATGACTATAAAATCTGGAGGATAGGGAACAATTCTCTGCTTGCTTGCTCCAGGGGTTATCAAAATCTGTTTTAAGTTTAAGCCTCTGTAGCTGTGATTCAAGCTAATTTGATTAGATGATGTGACTTCACTGTGTTGATTGGATTCATTTAATACAGACTGTACAGACTGTATTCCGTATAGAATATGTTACAGTAAACTGACTCTAAACCCAGAATCTATCATTCACCGTGAGTTAAATTAGATTTGTCTATCAAAGAGACACAATTTATATAGCAAACTTTAAACAAATTTAAGTTTTCTAAGATTAATTTAACTTCTGAATAACTTTTAGATTAAATTATTCTCATGCAATTGCAAAATTTTAATTAAGATATGGGCATTGAAACCTCTACTTGATAAACACCCTGTTATCAAGAACACTTGGTTCTTCATCTAACATTGGTTAGTCACCAATGTGCTTGAAAACATGTATTTCTTTGTTTAGAAATTTTTCCATAATGTACTTTTTCACTAATGCAGCCTGACTCTGTCTTTCAAACTGCCCCTCCTACCCCTGTGATGTTAATTAAGTAGGTGCTACGTAGGCTTCTCCATTTCCAATTAAGAATGATATTAGGCAAATCAAATTAAAAGTAAAGCAGAGGCTGCAAAACTGAGTTAAGACGTGTAAGATTGCTGATAAGGTAGGAACACAAATAAATAGATTATCACGTTGTGGCTTTTTCAAAGGACTTACTTTAAATGATAGATCACTCACATCATGAGTATTGCAAAGAAGGGCTAACATCTACCAAAAGTCATTTTTAATTTTTAAAATTACCTAAAATATGTTTAAACTACTAACACAGAATGTAAAATGAACTGGAGGTAGATACTTTCAAATGAGGAACATAGAGATAAGGTGTTAGAATAAATTATCTATTCTGTCTATATTATTTGGCTTTATCTTGATGCTTTTAAATTAATTGTACTGAGCTAATGGAACTATGAAATTAGCCTTATTAAAAAAACCTGAGATCTAGAGTCAGTAAATATTTATTGAGTGTCTACCATTTAATGATGCAAGACAAGGCATTTGGAATGTCTTTATACATTTAAGATAATAATTTGAGACATTTTTTAAAGAAACTTTCTAGTATATTCCATTGGAGGAATGCTTTTTTTTATTTCATATTTCTGTTTATCCCACCTTGCTCTGCAAAAGGGTTTAAAGTTACCAGTATTTGAGGGGACTATAAGGGATGTATGAAAACAATACCATAGGTCAGTATATATCATATAAACTCCATAAGCATCATACAAACAAAAATACTATTGGATTCTGAAGAGGACAAACTACTTTGGTCTTTATGATCCAAGAGAAATCTTTAATGATGTAGCGCTATTTGAATCTGGCTTCAAAGGACAAATAAGATTTTTTTTATTTAAATTCAATTAGCGAACATATAGTACATCATTAGTTTCAGATGTAGTGTTCAATAATTTATCACTTGGTGTATAACACCCAGTGCAGATCACATTACGTGCCCTCCTTAATGCCCAAATAAGATTTCAAATAAAGGGGACTGCAAGAACAGACTATTTCCTATTCCAAAAATGGGTTACTTCAGGGGAACAAGACAGGCAAGCCTGTGATGCATTTGAGTAGAGTGAATTCACCTGTCTTTTGTTGACGATTGTTTCATTGGTTGGTTGGTTGAGAGTGGGGAGAAAAAGATGGGCCTTTCATTGGTTTTTCAAACACTGAGTTCAAGTAAGGGAAATGTTGAGATTAGAAGGAGTTATGTAGAGAAGATGGGCTACAAAACCAAACAGACCAGAGATCAGTATCAGATCAGGTTACTTAACCCTTGAGAACCTCTATTATTTTGTCCTCTAAAATGAGATTAATAATTGGTTACTACAAAACTTAAATGCCATGTAAAACATCTGGCCCATAGCTCTGATGTGATTTTTACTATTGGAAAGCTGTGAATGCTAATAAAAATAATGTTGAGGGCTTACAATGTGCCAAACTCTGTTTTAAGCATTTGACGAGTATTAATTTCCAAGAGAGTGGAAGTGGATTCCCCAAGGTCATAGCTAGAGCCAGGATTTGTATACCAAACCAGTACTAGGAAAGTTGTGACTGCCAAGGTTCTGGAGTCAGATGCCTACATGTGAATCCTCCTGATTCCACCACTTTCTAGCTGAGTGACATTGTCAAGTAATGATCTTTTCATGGTCTCAATTTCTTCTTCACGTGGAAAATACACTTACTCCTTCATAAGGGTAAGTCTGTGTTACAGTAAAACTTTGTTTATCAAAACAAACAGTGGCGGGACTTGCCCTCCCCCCTCACCTCGTCCTCCCCCCATCATTGTTTGCTGACCTCTGGTCTAGCCAACTACCATCTGGGTGACGTTTTGAAAATCATATAATTCGGGGCACCTGGGTGGCTCAGTGGGTTAAAGCCTCTGCTTGCGGCTCAGGGCATGATCCCAGGTCCTGGGATCGAGTCCCACATCGGGCTCTCTGCTCAGCAGGGAGTCTGCTTTCTCCTCTCTCTCTCTGCCTGCCTCTCTGCCTACTTGTGATCTCTGTCTGTCAAATAAATAAATAAAATCTTAAAAAAAAAAAAAGAAAATCATATAACTCACTTTTCTAACTTCACTTTCCCCTTCTGTTATTTCAACATGAAAGCATTATTGTGAGGATAAAATTAAATGCAGTGCGTAGAAATGCTTTGTAAGTTCAAACTACTATAGACTTTGGATTTTATAGTATAAAGTCTACAAAATGTAAATTGCTGAAATGGAAGATGTCATCCATTTCTATTGAAGAGCCATGGATCCCAGTGTTCCAGTGTTTCAGAAACTCAGAATTAAATGATGTTTGAAGTGTTTCCTTCCTAAAATTTATGGGATCCATGACTAGTCTCAAAGTTTCCAATAGTTTATTTTTGATCTTTCATATCAAGCCTGTTCTTCCTACCCTGGGTTCTTGTGGGATGTATTCTAGAACTAATAAAGTAAAGACAGCGTCCATTAACATGGAGTTAGTGATACATGGTGAAAAGAAATCAATTATAGGAAACATTCGCCATCATAGTTAGCAATATCCTGATTTGATTTGGTTCCTTCTTTCAACAAATATTGATTGGCACCTATTATAAAGCTAAGCACGTCAATGTCCTTAAGATACAAAGAGGAATAAGATGAAGCTCCTAGTCCATGTGAAAAGACCAGTTACATGAACTATACTGTTTGAGAATATGAAACTCTTCTACCTTGAATGGTTCATTAAACAAGCAATCTTTGAGCTGGACTTGCAAAGATTTTGCTAAATAGAGAGAAGATGTGTGTACAGTCATGAAAGAATATGTCGCAAGAGGGCCATGTTTCAGAAATGGCATTCATTTGCACACAATCTTTTTTTTTTTTTAAGATTTTTATTTATTTGTTTTGGGAGAGAGACAGAGTGAGAGAGAGCATGAAAGGGGAGGTCAGAGGGAGAAGCAGACTGCCCATGGAGCTGGGAGCCCGATGTGGGACTCGATCCCAGGACTCTGGGACCATGACCTGAGCCGAAGGCAGTTGCTTAACCAACTGAGCCACCCAGGTGCCCCATGCACACAATCTTTTTAACTTTTATCATGTCTACATACCATGTTCTATTATTCATGATTTCTATTTAAATCAACACATAGTTTTAAGTTTGAGTAAATTTATTTACAAAGAAAACCTCAGTTTTGTTGAACCAGTTACGGTTTTCTCAAATACAAAAATTAAAACAAATTCGTGATTATATAAATAAAAAATAGCAATAAGTTTTAAAATGTTAATTCTTATCCCATTAAACATTATTTCCTTGACCACCAGTGATATGCATTTCACTTTGGGTAACATTTGTTACTTTGGGTAACAGCATTTGGAGGACTGGTGAATTCAACCAGGGATTTGAAATTACCTAATAAAATCACAGAATGTTTAGTCTAGAAGGAATCTTAGAAGCCATGTAATTTAATTGCCTACATTTTACTGAGACCTAGGGAGAAAGTATTTTGCCCAAGATGGCAAAGATAAATCTTGAATTGAGAACTTACAACTTCTAATCTAATGTTCTTTCCGGTGCTCTGTGGCATTAGATTTAGCTTTCAATTCTTAATGACTCTGATAAATTTATAGATCTCCAATTTTAGCATGAGTCATCTAGAAACTTGCTTGGGGGAAAAAAACACACTCAAGATGCCCTATTCTTTGGTAATGACATTAATAATTTTAAAAAACACTAATGAGATTTCTAATTTCACTCAATACCACCGTTAGGCTAATGCCCAAAGATAAAAGAGTGAATAATGGCCTTTCTAAATAAACATGCCAAACACAAGATGTGTTCGTTTCTGCTGTCATGAAAACTCCAGCAAAATAACTGCAAAAGATTATTAAAAAAAAAAAAATGTAGCCCTCCGCACAAAAAGAAAAATGAGAGGAGGCAACAGTAAATAGCAAGTAGCAATGGGATTTTGTGACAGAAAATAAGGGGCTAAGCGGATACTGAGTTAGCAGAGTAGAGATATAGCTAATATTGAAGTGCCAGCAAGCCAGGGCATGGAAAAACCAAAAGCAAAAATTGAGGGCTCCCAGCACACCTGCATTGAGGGTGTGGAAAGTGGAAGCAGAAGGATCAGTTGAGGGTCTGCATAAGGGGCAATTAGACCCTGCTATCTGCTTGCCAGTCCACATAGCCAGACAATTGACCCTTCTTGGGTAATTAAATCAGCAAGTTCCTGGACTTGGGACACCAGGCATAGCTGACAGCCATGCTTAAATGACGGGGTTAAATAAAAGTGAGCCTAGAGGTCAGGGAAGACCCCCTTCCTCACTGCCCTTACTCCCAAGATAGCCTAAGCAGGCAATGAAGGGATTCCTTTCTGAGGACCTAAGAAAGAACCTGCAAGTACTGACACACCAGTATACCTTAACCAGATGCATGGTCTTCCCAGTCCGTTCACTTGGAGCGGACCAATCCCCCTGGAGCAAAAGTGCCTCCTGCCCTCAGACTGGCTTTGCAATAATTCTGTTTATATATGCATGGGCAAATGATCACCAGACATATTAAGGGGAGCTTTAGCATAAAGAAGAGTGACAAAAATTAACATAAAAATAATTTGAAATTGAGAGATAAGGAACTAGAAAAACCTAAGTAAAATTTTATTGAATGATTTCTAAGAGATAGAAGATGATTGCTTTCATTAAACAAAATCAGATTACCAGATTACCAAAAAAAAAATGAAGAACATTTAAAAAATCAATCAAATTGGAAATGATAGAGTAGGAAAATATTTTTTAAATCAATGAAAGGTTGGGAGTTGAAAAGAGGAAATAACTCCCAAAAAGCAGGATCAAAAGACATATTAATAGGAAATAGGAATAAGAGAGAAAATATCTTAGAAAGTAGATTTCCCTAGTGAGACTTATATAGAATTGATCTATTTTAATTTTAAAAGGGAAATTTCCCCAAGTAGCAACTTGGGTATTTCCCATTCCCATCATATATGTTTACATTAGGCTTGCTCCAAATTGGGTTATCAAATCTTTTTATTGAGAACAGAATGTTTTAAATGTTTAAAATAGTCTAGTCAAGTGGCAACTTAACCATATGAGCATAGCCTCCTTTTTTTATTATTATTTTTTTATTAACATATAATGTATAATTAGCCCCAGGGGTACAAGTCTGTGAATCACCAGGTTTACACACTTCACAGCACTCACCATAGCACATACCCTCCCCAATGCCCATAACCCAACCACCCTCTCTCCTTTTACATATATATATACACACACATCCTACTCCTGCTTTATCCACTTCAACCCATTCGGTTCTCATTGTTTTAAGAAGCCTTCTGTGCTGCTCATTGGGAACTCCCATTTCCAGCTATGTGCCCTGCTTCCATGAGCGGCCTTGAGGGAAAGGAGGGAGGAATGGAGGGGAGCACAGTATGGGGTTGAGGCTACAGAGGTGTGGGGTGGGGGATAAGTAAGAGCTATCTGATCAAATGAGTAAAGCCATCTCTGGTGATATTATGTAGAAATTTCTGCAACAATCCCCCAATAACATGGCCACCCACAGACACCAGGCGTTTGATCACCATGAGAGAAAACCAGAGCTGGGCACCGGTAACAGCAGTAAAAACAGATTTTCTTCAGGAACTGTTGCGATAGGGAAGAAGAGACCTCAGTATAGAACGGGGCTCAGTTCCAAATACAGCATGGACAAGTGGGAGTCTAGTGAAGAAACAAATGTGGGGGGTGGATTCTCACAAAAAAATGGATTCCACAGGGTAGTGATGGAAGCCCAAGGTCCTGCTTACACAGAGGGGCCTGACTGAAGTTTGGTCAGGGAGCGGTTCTTTCTCACTACCTTAAAATGAAATTTATGTTCACTCCCCTTGTAGCTTTCCCACACCATTTTAGAAACTGAGGTAAGCATGTGGCATTCCAGCCAGCTAAGACCAATATAGAAGCAAAAAGCTTCCACAGCCTATCCGCCCAGCACCCACACTCTCTCTGGTGAGTCTTCCTGCATTGTCCGTCTGTTCCCCAAAACAGAGATGTATGTGTGTGCTCGGAAGTGCCCTGGTATAGAGCCTAAGAGCTCAGACTTGGAGCCAGAGGGTGTGGGTTCCGATTTGTCTCTGCCACTTGCTAGCCACATGATCTTGAGAAAATTTCCTTGTCTCCCTCCAGCTTGGTTTTGCCATTTGTAAAACAGAGATACTCACTATATAAGACCTCACAGAGTTGTTAGATTCAAGATTTTATATAAAGTAAAGAGCTTGGAACAGTTCCTTGTACATAGTAAAGGCTACCGTTGTTAGCCATTACTAGCACATTTTCTTGATGTTTGGAGTTCTGGGGAATATGGGATCTTCCAACCCTCACTCCTCCAATGCTCTCCTCCTAAGATTTCTCCATCCATCTGCTCCTTTGAACCCATACTTGCTCTCTCCCAACCACATAATTCTTTCCTATTTCTCTAGATTAAACCAATGCCATATTGTAAAATAATAAATAATCCAATATAATCTTACAAAAAGGGTGGGACAAACCTGAATCTTCCCATCAGTGAAGCAAGCCAGTTGTTCTGGAACCTTGGAAAACCAGAAACACTATTTTTAATGGGTACTATATTTTGATGAATATTTTAAAAATACAGTAATGTGATTTAGGGGAAAAATAAAATACAACTCAGAGGTTTTTAGTGAAAACCAAACCCTTTGCCCCAACATGCTAATCCTCTTTCCCAAGAGACAAACTCTTTCCCAACTTCTTTCCCAAGAGACAAACGTTTTTGACTCTTAATATCTTTCTTCTTGTCATTATCTTCCTACTCTATACAATATGTTTATATTAATATCTTATTTTTTCCCTTATATGCTTTTGTGCTGTGAGTGAGGATGTAGTTCATATACACCAAGTCCATCTCCCTCTCCCCATCTGCCCTAGCACAGTGGTATCACTCTTTAGGTGAAATCAGTAAACCGTGGTAATGTTACTACAAATATGTATTATAGTTTACTACAAAGCAAAGTAGTATACTATGATTCTTTTTCCATTTGTTATTTTTAAGAGAGAGAGTGCACGCCCTTGTCTGACGGCTGGTGGGGTGTGAGGTGGTGGGGGACAGAGGGACAGGGAGGGAAACTTAAACAGACTCCCAACTGAGCACAGAGCCCTGGAGGGACTCCATCTCATGACTCTGAGACGGTGACCTGAGCTGAAATCAAGGACACTTAACCCACAACCACCCAGCCACCCCTCTTTTCCCATTCTTATAAAACCCTTTGTTCCCCTGGAATTTCAGATGGATTCTTTATCCGTTCTTCCACTGTTTGTCCTTTCCATATTTGAAAGGGTTTCCAAGTTCTGGGTCACAGCATATATTCTTCCAAGAACCAGAAACTCTCAGTAGTTTCTATTTTAACTGTAGCATTGTCTTGCATTTTCATTTCCATGGATTTCTGAATTGTTCCAGAAGGTAGAAGCTGCTGCACTAAGTTTTGTGGTTCATCCTTTTCCGTTCTGTACAGGCATCGTCTTTGCTTCTTTAGGGCAATCGGGCCACCATGATTTGACCATCTCTGGCTTATGATCATTCACGTCTTGTGGCGGAGGTTAGAGCTCAGGCTTAATGTGCTTAAATCTACCACTTATCAAATGTGTGATCTTAGGCTATGTAATCACCCTGGCCCTTCAATTGCCACTGTGCATTAAGAAGTGTATTATTGAATTCTTCAAGAAATACGCATTTCCTTATTGAGCACGTAACGTGTCCCTGGGCACTATTCTACGCTCTTTACATGCATTTTCTCATTTAATTCTCATACCAATTCATGAAGTAGATAGTAGCATAACCCTCATTTTACATCTAAGCAATCTGAGGCAAATGGAGTTTAAGGACGGTGCCTAAGGTCACCCAGCAGCAAGGAGGGGAGCTGGGAATCGCGCTCAAGAGGCTGAGTTCCATGGGGAGATGGAGAGGAGAAGGGAGTTGAGGGAAATTGGGGGGGAAATGAACCATGAGAGACTATGGACTCTGAAAAACAACCTGAGGGTTTTGAAGGGGCGGGGGGGTGGGAGGTTGGGGGAGCGAGGTGGTGGGTATTATGGAGGGCACGCATTGCATGGAGCACTGGGTGTGGTGTAAAACTATGAATTCTGTTACGCTGGAAAGAAATGAAAAAAAAAAAAAAAAGAGGCTGAGTTCCTGGCACAGACTCTCCCCTCTTACAGCGTGCTTCCCCTTAGTACGAAAGTGCATCTCCACAAACAGCTCCCCATGAAAATAAACCATACGGCTTCTCATAAGCACTACATGGCCCAGGATTTATCTGTAAAGGATGGTCAACCTAATGGAACATTCTGTTAAAAAAAAACAAAAAACAAAAAACTGATCGGCTGTAACTAGTCTCTAGACAGAGCCCGAAGGCTGCAAGGCAGACCAGTGAATAGAATGACTGAGCTCATTCTACACACCAGATGCGGCCCCACAAGCTGAGAGCTTCATGGAGCCTTCTTGCTTCCATTATTCCCTCCACCATCCCACACGGTAGGTAGAAAGTTCGAGTCACACCTCCAGAATCCCCCAAACGGGAACCCCCTCCCCGGTCTCTCATTACCAAGAAGCAAGCCTATCCCCCTTAACCTACTACTTCTTGGTTTATTGAAAAGATTGCATGAGGGGCGCCTGGGTGGCTCCGTGGGTTGAGCCTCTGCCTTCAACTCAGGTCATGATCTTAGGGTCCTGGAATCGAGCCCCGAACTGGGCTCTCTGCTCAGCGGGGAGCCTGCTTCCCCCTCTCTCTCTCTGCCTACTTGTGATCTCTGTCTGTCAAATAAATAAATAAAAATCTTTTAAAAAAGAAAAGAAAAGATTGCGTGAGAGTGCGAGTCCCCAGATTACCAGCTATCTGAGTCACTCGTAAAGCACCTCCAGTGATCGAGGGGACAAGCAAATTTATAATATACACACACATCTGTATTTCTGGACCTCCCATCTAGAGATTCAGATTCCAGAGGTCCAGGGAAATGACACCTTAACACGGTTTGTAAAAGCTCCTCAGATCACTGTGCTGATGAGCCAGGTGTGGGAACCGCTGCTCGAGGCTCCTGGCTCCATCCTCGCAGGAGACATCAGCCCTGCCCTGCTTCGTTGCTTCTCCCCTGCAGCTCCGCAGTCTGCTGGTCTTATCCCCGTGTCTTTCTTTGCCTCTTAGGATGCCTGTCCGACTGTTAACCTATATATTTTCTACTTAGATCATCACTGAGCTAAAACCACAAGTTTGTTTCTCAGCAGGCATTACATTGACCTGTGGTATTTGCCTTTTAAATTGATTTTTTTTTCATTAGCTCTTTTTCCTTCTGTCAGTTTTCCATATTAATTCCCATGGAACTATCCCCAGTTCTCATTTTCTTTCTTTTTTTTTCTTTAAAGATTTTATTTATTTATTTGACAGAGATCACAAGTAGGCAGAGAGGCAGGCAGAGAGAGAGAGGAGGAAGCAGGCTCCCTGCTGAGCAGAGAGCCTGATGAGGGGCTCGATCCCAGGACCCTGGGATCATGACCTGAGCCGAAGGCAGAAGCTGTAACCCACTGAGCCACCCAGGCGCACCCCCCACCCCAGTTCTCACTTTCTACTGTCCGCTTCCCCCAGAACTTTACCTCAGCCCTTTGATAAGGGGAACCTCTGGCTCCCCTTAAGTTGCCTTATCTCCTTGCATGTCTGGGACCCTTGCAGAGGGATGCGGCCACCAAATGGCCATAGACACATGTTTACGGGGGCGGGGGGGGGTGATTGAGGAGAATTCGAGACCCAGTTAGCTGGTCTCCTTGCTGCTTGCTTCTTGGCTCTGCTTTCTCAGCGGGAAGCCAGCAAATTGCAGAGAATGGCAGGAAAGTTCTGTGAGAGCAGGAGCGGGGAGAGGACCAGAGCACGGGTAGAAAAGATGTCATTATCAGAAGATTGATACCTTGTACTTCAAGACTAGAGAAAGGACTGACAAAAATAGATGGAGAGAGAGATATATATTGACCCAGGTTAAGAGTGGTTAAGGGGCTTGTGCTGGGCTGTCAGGAAATAGGACGTCCATGACCTGGAAAGTGGGGTTATTTGCTCTGCTACAAGTGACGCAGAATTCGGTGTTTGAACCAAAATTCCTCACTTGGAATATAAGCTGATGAAGCTGAGACCGATGGGATGTGAGGAGCAGGGAGTAAGCTAAAGAGAGGCCTTTCGTGCGGGGTGGGCAAGTATTTTGTTCCCCTTCCCTACCCCCCATGAGTGGCCACGGCAGGAGGCCTTCTGATGTGACTTCAAATCCCATTGTTGATTCCATAATATAACTCTAATGCTTCAATTTCGGATGTTTATCAGTTTGTATGTGTTTCAAATAAAGTGGAAACATTCAGTGGACGGTTAGCACCGCATTTCCAATTTATGTTAATTCTGAGGGCCAGGCTGTTGAGTAATCAAGCACCTGACGCCTACTTCTCACCTGGAGGGCATCTCTGCAGGACAGGAAGCACTGGGAATGGCTGGGAGGGGAAGGGGCCCGCAAGGATAGAGCAGGGCTGGGGCTAAGAGGCATTATTCCTTTTTAAAAATGTCACAGAACAAAAACCAGAGCTCAACATAAATACCACAACATAAAAACATGCTGTGCCCCATCCTGAAAGCCCTTCTGCCCTGCCTGGCAAACTTTTATTTACCTTCCACTTGTGCCTCAAAGCCACTCTGTAATAAGCTGTTTCGTGGTCTCTCTGGGCATTTCTGTTTTTTTTCTATGCTCCCACAACAGTTTGAACTGGCTCTATAAAGTACCCTGTTCATCATGATGTATTTTGAATAATTGGCTTCATCTATCTCTCGATTACGTGTTGAGTTTCTCCCGGGAACTGTGTTTTATTCACCTTCCTAGTCCTTCAGGGGTAATGTGGTGGCAGACAGGGAGGGGAAGGCTTACAAATGAGCAGCAGTAAGCAACTGGAAATAAATATTTCCATGAAATATTTTAATGATGTAGAGACATGAGACCCTACTCTGGGACAGGGTGAAAATCTAGCTCTAAGATTAAATAGACTGAAAATCCAGTGGCGAGATAAAGGTAGAGGAGATTTGTCACGACTCTCAGAATCTTGTCAGTGTGTTAAATTTCCACTGGATGGAGGGTCTGAGCTCTGGATTTGGAGTCAGACAGGGTGGAATTTACTAGGTCTGAGGCCTTAGGCAAGTCACTACCTCTCAAAGCTTATCTCCAGGTCTGTAGATGAGGGAAGTTAAGGAAATGAAATAAGCACAATCCTTGGTACACAATAAATATTATTGTTATTGTTATCATAATCCAACCTCATTGGTACAAGAAAGGAAAATACTGTCCTAGAAACATAAAATTGTCAGTCACTAGCCATGCATCATGAATGTCCGAAAATCTTGTATAAAACTGAGAAGGAGAGGGGCGTGTGGTGGCTGAGTGGGTGAAGCATCTTCCTTCGGCTCAGGTCATGATCCCAGGGTGCTGGGATCAAGCCCCACATCAGGCTCCCTGCTCAGCGGGGAGTCTGCTTCTCCCTCTCCTTCTGCCTGCCGCTCCCTTTGTTTGTGCTCTCCCTCTCAATCTCCCTCTGTGTCAAATAAGTAAATAAAATCTTTTTTTTTTTTAAGATTTTATTTATTTATTTGACAGACAGAGATCACAAGTAGGCAGAGAGGCAGGCAGAGAGAGAGGAGGAAGCAGGCTCCCCGCTGAGCAGAGAGCCCGATGTGGGGCTCGATCCCAGAATCCTGGGATCACAACCTGAGCTGAAGGCAGAGGCTTTAACCCACTGAGCCACCCAGGCGCCCCAAGTAAATAAAATCTTTAAAAAAACCAAAAAACTGAGAAGTAGAGACTACATACTGAGCCAAGGCTACCTGTGTGTCTGTGGTCTGCAGGAATGTCTACGTGCATGGGGGAGACTGGTGGGGGAAAGCTATGGGTAAGCACTAATTGCCAAGTTACAGTTCATCATGCACCTGTTAGAATAGAACAAAGGGCTTTCCTGAACCTTGTAGACTGAACTGTGTTCCCATAGCATTCACAGATTGGAGCCCTAAGCCCACATGTGCTCTGTATTTCGGGAGGGTGTCTTCAAGGAGAAAATCAAAGTTAAATGTGGTCCTATGTGTTGGGCTCTCTCATCCAAGAGGATTGAGATCCTTTTAAGAAGAAAAAGAGGGGCGCCTGGGTGGCTCAGTGTGTTAAGGCCTCTGCCTTGGGCTCGGGTCGTGGTCCCAGTGTCCTGGGATCGAGCCCCACATCGTGCTCTCTGCTCGGAGGGAAGCCTGCCTCCTCCTCTCTCTCTGCCTGTTTCTCTGCCTACTTGTTATCTCCGTCTGTTGACTAAATAAATAAAATCTTAAAAAAAGAAGAAGAATAAAAAGAAAAAGAGATTCCTGGAAGTCAGGCACACAGACCAAAAAAAAAAAAAAAGGCCTCGTGAGGTCACAGTGAGAAGACAGCTGTCTGCGGACCAAAAAGGGAGACCTCAGCAGAAGCTGCCCCTGCCGGCACCATGATCTGGGACCTCCAGCCTGTGGAACAGTGAGAAAATAAATTTCTGTTATTTAAGCCACCCAGTCTGTGGTATGTTGTAATGGCAGCCTGAAGGAATTAATACACTGAGTAGTAGTACTCTTCAGTTCCCCACGCAGATTTCTCTTTTTCTGGAAGAAGGAATTGGGAGACCGTACAGCCTGGTCCTTCATTCTCAGTGCATGCCTCTGGCACACGCACAACTTTTCCTTCTACTCCGGGCCAGAGGGGAAGCTCTCACATCAAAGGCCTTCTCAGTGCTTATCTGGCAGCGAATATTTATGGCAATTTTTTTTTATCTGTTAAAAAAAAAAACAAACAACTTTCTAAGGACGCAGGAAGAGCAGATGTGAAGCCGTGGTTCCTATCCAAAGATGCCAATTCTGATGTCTGAACTTTTTCTAGAACAGATCCTCCCAGAATTTCCCCGGCCTGACCCACAGGAGGTGGTCCTAAAGTTGGGCTGAACGCTTAACTGAAAATTGAATAGTGTGTCAACTCGTCTTATTCACACTAGTTGACTATACATAGATACATACGTTGGCTTTAGTGTGTGGCCGTTATCGGACAGGAGGAACAATAAAGCTAAAAAAGAAAAACAACTAGAGGATACATTTGCATAAAGTCACTAAAAGCCCTGAAGTCTTTAAATTTGCTAATGAAGTTTTCAGCATTACCTTCCTAATGCTGGCTTCAAATACACAGATGTACTTTTTATTTTTATCTCTTTTTTAGCAGGTTCAGTTTTTACTTTCTCCCTTACCTTTAGAAGAAGCATCTGTTTGGGATTTCTCCTGTTCCCAAGGCTATAGCTGGAGCATGGAATTAGCTGGTGCGTGGAGGGGGTTGCCATGTGCTTGTACCCCCCAGCCACCCCCCCCCCCCCCCCCGACCCAAGGCCCTTAAGTCTGCTGCTGACTGCCCTGATGAAGCGGCCAGAAGATCAGGCAGTCTCCAATTCTGCTTAAGTCAAGGAACAGAAAAATAAAAAGGAGTAGGATCTGGCCCACCTGCCTATTTCCTTTTCTAAAAAAACACAGAAAACTCACTTGTTTCCAAACTGAGTTAGAAGACTGAGGGAATACCAGTCATCATGAATGTCTTCATACTTTTCTAATACTTTACCTTTCTGGAGATTTACCTTGATTAATTAGTTGTTTTCTTTATCTGTTTACTGAATAAAGAAACCCAAATAACAGTGTCGCTCATTGCCTTGTCATGCATTGTGGAAAACTCGAGATGAGCTTTTTTTTTTTTTTTTTTTTTTGCATTAAAGTTCAACAGTGAAACAAACAAAAAAGCACCTTGATAGCAGACTTGCATCACTCTCTAGTTTC
Organism: Mellivora capensis; assembly: GCA_004024625.1. Classification (NCBI taxonomy): domain Eukaryota; kingdom Metazoa; phylum Chordata; class Mammalia; order Carnivora; family Mustelidae; genus Mellivora; species Mellivora capensis. Next base: position 18,242 of record PISX010012301.1, on the reverse strand, counting down.
CATTTCCTGAATATTGGAGGAGGGAGGACATGATGACACCTGCCATTTCTCCTGTAATGGGCTTTTTCTAGGTTAATTTTGCCCATTTTTAAAAGACAGTTTGTGGGTTGTTTTGGTTTTTTTTTTCAGAATTCTGTTTTGAATACTTGCTTTCTACAGTTTCTGATGGCTCAGTCCACGCTCAGACCTTCTCCCATTTTTTTTTAAATATTCTATTTATTTATTTGACAGAGAGAGAGAATACAAGCACGGGGATGGGAGAGGAAGATGCAGGCTTCCCCCGAGCAGGGAGCCAGGACCCTGGGATCATGATCTGAGCTGAAGGCAGACGCTTAACCACTGAGCCACCCAGGAGCCCCAGATCTTCTCTCATTTAAAAAAACTGAGAATAGGTGTGGTAGTTTGGGATTCTGTTCAGTACTTCATTCTTTTGAATATCACCAGTTTAGTAAAGTTTTAAGAATCCATAAGAAAAATGGTCTTTTTACAGTCAGACCTGTCTGTCCAGAAAAAAAAAAAGATTCTAACTACAAGTGGAATTATATATCTGCTTGTAAATTTGATAAAGAATATTTTAAAAGGATTAGAGTTGATTTCTAAGCCTTAATTAGGGCAGGAAGGAGGACAGATAAACATTTTCACCAAGAAATTATAACCAAATACAAAAATAAGACATTGAAGCAAAAGTCATTTTGGCAAGCCACAATATGGCAATATGAAGAAAAAAATGAGAAGAGAATCAAATGGAAGAAAAAACAATTTAAAACTAAAAGTAAATACCTGGGATAGAGTCAGATTACCTATATATCCTATTGGCAGCTATTTGCATGTGAAGAAACTGGGAGAATAGAAATGATGTTGAGAAACTCATGCACAAGAAAACTTAGAGATGATCTAATTTTTCATTCTCAATCTTCCTACTAAGGAATAATGGCCAATCCAATATTACGAAACAAGTAACAACTAGTAAGCTAACTAAAATTAGCCAGCATTTTTCTCTCTGGAAATAAGTCACAGGTAGAAAGCATAACTAGCTTCAGGGTTTTCTCCATTTCTAACAGAGAAGCTAAGGACATAGTAATGTTTGAAATTGGGGTTTGTATTTAGGATTTCTTTTTCCTTCCTTTTTTCTTTCCTATTTGGATGTCGCAACCAAGTGTCCTTAATCTAGATACAGAAGAGTCAGGTAACTGCTGTGAGCTGAGTTAACCCTTAAGTGTTTGGTTTTATATTAGGGAACTGACAATTTAGACCCCTTCTCTAGACAGATGGGAGAAAGACACAGACCAGAAAGACAGATTTTGTAATAACTGTGGTGGCCATGACTCCTTCTTCCCATACAAGCATCTTCAAGCAGTTAAATACTCCTTGGCTTTGTTCTTTTATGCCATGAGTATGCTGTAAATTATTAGAATAATAAATAAATTCAGCAAGGTTACGGAATATAAGATCAATATGCAGAAATCAATTGTGTTACTATATAGTTGCAATGAACAATCCAAAAATTAAATTAAGAAAGCAATTCCATTTACAATAACATCAAAAAGAATAAAATGCTTGGTAATAAATTGAACAGAAGAAGTGCTGAACTTAAACTCTGAAAACTATAAAGCATGATTGAAATTAAGGAAGCTATAAATACATAAAAAATATCAATACTCCCTAAACTGATCTACAGATTCAATGCAATCCCTGTCAGAATCCCAGCTGATTTTTTCATAGAAATTGACAAACTGATTCTATAATACCTGTGGAAATACAATGGACACAGAAAAGCCAAAACAATCATTAAAAAGAAGAATAAAGTAGGAGAACTCAGACTTCCTAATTTCAAAACTTACAACAAAGCAATAGTAATCAAGACAGTATGGCGCTGACTCAAGGATAGACACACAGACCGAGGAAATAGAATTAAAGGTCCCGAAATAAAGTCATGTGTCTGTGGTCAACTGATTTTCAGCGAGTGCTTAGACCATTTAATGAAGAAATATTCAGTCTTTTCAACAAAATTATGTTGGTATGAGTGGTAATCACATGCAAAGGAAAAAAAGAAGAAATTGGATACTTATCTCATACCATAAACAAAAATTAACTCAAAATGGATCCAAGACCTAAATGTAGGTGCCTAAGGTATAAAACTCTTAAGAATAAAACAGAAGGTGGAGCATCTGGATGGCTCATTCGTTAAGCATCTGCCTTCGCTCAGGTCATGATCCCAGGGTCCTGGGATGGAGCCCTGCATCCAGCCCCGTATGGAGCGCCACATCAGGCTCCCTGCTCAGTGGGAAGCCTGCTTCTCCCACTCCCACTCCCCCTGCTTGTGTTCCCTCTCTCGTTGTGTCTCTCTCTGTCAAATAAATAAATAAAATCTTTAAAAAAATAAGAATAAAACAGAATGGTATATCTTCATCACCTCAGATTTGGCAAATAGATACTTTGGGGGTCTTCAAACTAAAAATTTTATGTTTTAAAGGACAGCATGAAGAGAGTGATAGCCCACAGAATGGGAGAAAACATTTGCATTTCATATACTATAGGGACTCATATCCATAGTATGTAAAGAACTTACAACTCAACAAAAAGAGACAACAATCCAGTTTTCAAAATGGGCAAAGGACTTGAATAGACATTTCTCCAAGGAAGATATACAAATGACCAACAAACACATGAAAAGATGCTCAAAATCTTTGGTCATCAAGGAACCTCAAATCAAAACTACAATGAGATACTATATCATACCCACAAGCATGATTTAGAATCAAAAAGACAAACACTAACAGGTGATGGTAAACATGTAGAGAAATCAAAACCTTTAAACATTTCCGGATGGGAATGTAAAATGGTACAGCTGCTTTAGAAAACAATTTGACAGTTCCTCGAACAATTTAACATAGAATTACCATGTGGCCCAACATTTCTACTGCTAGGTATATATCCAAGAGAAATTAAAATACATCTCCATAAAAAGTTGTGCATGAATTACTATAACAGCATTATTCATAAAGCCAAAAAGTGGGACTGACACAAATATCCATCAACTGACAAATAAACAAAACAAAATGTAGTATATGTGTACAACAGAGTATTATTTGGCCATAAAAGGGAAAAATGGATTGATACATGCTACAATACCAATGAACCTTGAAAACATTATGAGAAGTAAAATAAGCCAGTTGTAGAAGTCTGCATACTACATGATTCCATTCATATGGAGTTTCAGAAAAGGGGAATTTGTAAGACAGACAGTTGTTTCCGGTTCAGTGGTTGCCTGGGGTAGGGGTTGTGGGAGAAAGAAAGGTGGTAATAGAAGGGGATATGGTTTCTTTTTGAGGTGATGCAATGTATTTTTTTTTTTTTCAGTAATCTCTATCCCCAGTGTGGGGTTTGAGCCCACGACTCCAAGAGCAAGAGTTGCATGCTCTACCAACCAAACCAGCCAGGCACGGTGGCAATGCAATGTTCTAAAAGTGACCGTAGTGGTAGTTGTACATATCTGTGACTGTATGGGAAACCATTGAAATTGTCCACCGTAAAGGGGTGATTTGTATGGTGTGTGAATTATATCTCAATAAAGCTGTTTCCAAAAAATTTTAAGTGCACCGTATCAGTAATCTGAAAAGTAAATGAAATTATACCATAAAATGCCTGGTACATTATGCATTTTCATTTAATTTTTCATTGCTCCAGTATTTCCAGAATTACAGCACAATTATTTTTTCTAATATTAAACGCATCAGTATCGTCCTTGTGTCCCCAGAGCTTGCAGAGAAAAACTGGAACTCCTCAGTTTGGAATTCAGTGATCTTCACAATCAGCTTTGTACTACCATCAGAAAAAAAAATTTTAATTTTTCAATATCAATTTAAAAAGTGATATGAGCACAAGTAAATAATTAAAACCATACAAAAAGGGATACAGTGAAAAGTATAAATCTCCTACCTATTTCACATTCCTAGTTTCCTTCCTTACCGGCAACCAGTTGCCAATTTTCCTGTGTATCTTCCCAAGGATGTTTGCTATGACTCTGTACCCAACCTATTGGCATATTGCACTCACTCAGCACCTAAGATGGACTATTTTTATTATTAATCATGATTTCATGTGCATAAAAGTTAAGTTTCCCACTAAAAGTACAATTGTACACTCGACTTTTTTTTTTTATTATTTCACTAATAGCACCAAAAATTCCAGGACTTTCTACATTGTAGATATCCCCGTAAATATTTGTTGATGGCAAGATTAGAGGAAACTATTCAAAAAAAAAAAAAAAATCTTGGCTCTCTGCAGACAGTAGAGACCTTAACAAGGCAAAAGAGGTAGGACTGGGATAGAAGTATATGGAAAATATTTTCTGGAATGTTTTCATAAATGCAGAGGAGCAAAAACAGCATACTAACTTCCATTGAGAATCACCAAACTCAGTATTGCTCTTCTAATAATATTATATACTAGCTGAGAGAAAACCATACTCCCCACATGGAAATTCATGGTCAAATAACTGTGCTCCTAAGATGTTACAATTATACAAGCTTAAGCAGTACTTCTTTGTCTTGAGGTCAGTGGGGTATTCTACTAGATTACAAGTTCATTTCTAACACAGGAAAGATTTTCTTGTAGCTCAAAACCTAACAATGAAGATAACAATGAAACAATTGCTCTATTCATATCTCTGTTAGTATTTGATTCTTGGTATTGAGAAAAATAATGTTTCTCTTTAAGTAACTTTTATAACGGTTTGTCTTCTTTTCACACCTTCTTATCACACTTTTTCCTAGATACATTCTTTGACTTTTCGGAGTTAGTCATCATTATATTTACTTCCTTTCTTATTTCTACACGTTTCATGACATTGAATGACAATCTTAACTTTTGTGCTCTGTTTCCACTTTGCTTCACTAATTAGGAACTAGGCAGATACTCCCTTGAAGATCATAAACACAAAAGTGTGATGGATTCATCTTGCACTATTAAGTAATAGTACTGTTTTGCGATTGAACCTGGTTCTCCAAGATCCCCCAGTCTTTATCTTTCCAGGGTACTATTGATGGCGGCACTGAGCTAATTTGCCTGGACAAAATGCTTGCCGTGAAACTAATAAACCTCCTTAATTAGTGAGTTGGGTGAATGAGCAGTCTGAGTTTATTAGCGTTTGAATGGTAAGATGTTAAAAACAAAAGGGAACACCTAACAATATAGAAAGTAACAATTGAAATACCCAACTGATTTATTTAAATTTTTTCAGTTGTAGAAATTCACCTTGGTCCTGCATGTGTTTATTTGTTTGTACTGTGGTTAAAATAATGATATGGTTAAATGTTTCATTTCTTCTTTCCAGAGGGCAGTGACTAATTCCACATTTCATTTCAAGATTTCTTTTCAGCCTTGGGCTTTAACTTAATCTAATACGGCAAATAGACCAAACTAAAACTTGCCAATCTATCTCTTTTTCAAAAGAGTGGAAACATCCCAAATTAATTCCAGATTTTTGTATACTTTTTAGAAAAGCTTAGTGATTGACCTCTGAGCTTAAACATAACTTCTATAACCTTATCCATCTATGTAATGTGTTTAAGAAAACATATTCAATAACATGTTTATTCAAGAGACCTTCAGAATGCTAGTCAACAAGCAATAGAATGATATATATTTGAGTACCTTAATATTTTTTTTTAAGATTTTATTTATTTGTCAGAGAGAGAGTACACACAAGCAGGCAGAGAGGCAGGCAGAGAGAGAGGAGGAAGCAGGCTCCCTGCCGAGCAAGGAGCCCGATACGGGACTCGATTCCAGGACCCCAGGATCACGACCTGAGCCAAAGGCAGCGGCTTAACCAACTGAGCCACCCAGGCGTCCTCCTTAATATTTTTAAAATCGTGCTCATTACAAACAACAGAATGATCCATTGGTGAAACTCCCGACGGCAGACCCACAGGTGACAAGCTATTTAGTGAACAATTTAGTGAGTGTCTCATTACCTTTTCCCCAACCACAGACATGTGAGTTCATTCTATTAACCTTAATAAGGTTGCTTTTGAAGCTCTTTACTTCTAAGATTTAAATGGGAACTCTGTCATATGTCAGCCTACAACGGAATCGAAATAACCAGACCAATAAAGCAGATGCAAGGTGCTAAAAAGACTTCATCTGCTACAGATGAGTTAGGATGCTCCCTTTTGCTTAAGCGAAGCTATTTATAGCCTGTCGGAAAATGAAAACTTAAGCAAGGAATAGGTTTCTGTGTCCTCGGAGCACTGATGTTCCTTCATCCTTCCAGGTTAGCGAAGCACATCTCTCTCTAGGGCTGATCTATATAATCCTTGCCCAGAAAGTTATTCTAAACAGGATAATTTGAAAACCCATGAAGTGTATACGTTAAAATTTGTCACAAAGAGCTTTCATGTTTCTAACTGAGCCAAGATACTATTAAAGAGTTGATTTTGTATGATCAGCACATCCAAAGATTTGGTTCTTTACAAATGGAATATCACCTGTTTTAAATGCATTTTACTGCTGAATGAAATGCTGTTCAGCAGATTCATCATTTTTTGTTTGTTTTATAAAATAATGGGAAAATACCGAGTCTTAGAAGGTAAGTCATCTTAACATCTAACCCTTCTATCCCATCTCTGGCATTCTCAGACTCTGCTGAAAAATGTTGAGTCACAGAGAACCAAATGCTTCCTTATGGGAGTGTCCAAGATTTAAAAATTTTTCCTTCTGTTTAATCAAAAGCAGTTCTTAGTAAGTTCTGTTCATTCTACCTCTTGAAGAAATGTAAATCAGGCCAAATTCAAGGAGTAAATAAAACTGTAGATAAAAAAAAAAAAAGTGCGTTTCAAACTTGGATTTCTTGAATCCTTAATTAAATAGCCCAATATATGTACCAGAACTTCCCAAGGCATATCATGGAGCAAGGGAAGCCCTTATATAAGAAAAAAATATTATTGGCATCAGAGAGATCAAATGTATATTTGTGAATACTTTTCCTCTCACTTTTGTGGCCTTTCCTCTGTTTTCTTCATTTTTCCCTTTAATTGAAACTCCTTTCCACTGGGGATGATTTTCCTCTCTGATTAAAGCAAATACTATTTTTATTCCAAAGAGATGTTTGTTAGAATGAGTGAATATCTAATTGGTGAAATGGAGAGAGTAGAATGTTTTGGGGCTTTCAGCACTCCAAGAAACGATTTCCCTCTCCAAATGTTCCAGGTGAGCCACCAGGGGGTAAAATACACAAGGCTATGCCCACTGTATATGAAAGCACAGCCACACGTTATTTGCGAACCGCTTCGCAGGGAATAGTGCCTTTAACATTAAACCCTGATGTGGGGTAGCCTCTACCTCTCTGGCAGGAATTTATGCTCAAGGTCACATAGTAAAATGCCTTTCTCTTTCAAATGCCGGTATTAAAGTTGAATTCTGCCTTTGTTTGCACTGTGCAGAATCAAACAAAATCTCAGCTTACATAATAATGTACACCCACGGCACCTGAGAAGTCCTCCTTCTGGGGGATGTAATAAATGAAGATTGCTTCTGGAACTTCATTGCCAGAGGTAAAGGCTAAGTGTGAATTTGAACTGGATCCAGAGCCTGACGCTTAGTTGGACATTAAAACTGTCGAGGGGTCTTATAAAACATGCCTACTGCTTGTTTCACTGGGCCAACTGGCCTTCTAAGTGTACTGACTTCCAAGTTTCATCTGAGACTCTACCTGAGCGGCAAGAAACATGAAACTGTTGATGCAAGAGGATGTAATGTTTGTAATAAAATATTGGGTTTGTCTCTTTTTATATCTATGCTTTTTTTTTTTCTTTTTAATTACAAGACACTTAAGGGTGTTGTTCACACAATCAAGCTTTGGACAGGCTTAACATTTAAACTCTGCTGGGAGTTTGAAACAACTTCACTCTGAACTTCCTATGTCTGCATAGATTTGTTATAACAATGTGTTAATTTAATGACGAATCAAATTACCTTTTTTTTAATCCTTAGGGTTTTTAATAATTTATTTTTGGTGACATGACCCTATCACAGTACTAATTGCTTCTTGTGTTCTAAATAGGAATTCTGGGTTCTTTTTTATGAAGGCATAACTTTCTTTTTGTATGATACTCATAAGTGTATACGCAGTTGCTAACGAAGTTTTCGTTGCCAGAGTAGGTAAGAATGAAGATGTGAGATAGTCGTTTTGGTGACTCATGATATATGGGGAACTATATTCTGTGTGTACCCTAGGAAGTTCTTCTTAGACTTTCTTGGCCTCAGATTCCCCATTCATAAAATGGATATAAAAATGTCACATTTTGGGGCGCCTGGGTGGCTCATTGGGTTAAGCCTCTGCCTTCGGCTCGGGTCATGGTCCCAGGGTCCTGGGATCGAGCCCCTCATCGGGCTCTCTGCTCAGCGGGGAGCCTGCTTCCTCCTCTCTGTCTGCCTCTCTGCCTACTTGTGATCTCTGCCTGTCAAATAAATAAAATATTTTTTTAAATGTCACATTTTATCAAATGTGAGACACTGTTGATTGTGATGTACACTGTGTCACTAAGGAAAACAAAATACTACTTAAACTGTAGCACAATACTTTCTTCTCCCTTGGGATTGTTACTTGATACTTATTGAAAGGTCTTTTTAAACCTTATTTAGACATATTTAATCATATGTCACACATTTGTTTCTATGATTTTCTGTGTGCACAATAATTCTCAATACACTTAAAAAAAAAAAAGCTATATCCAATCTGCGAATTCACAGGCAGTGAAAACTGTTCTCCTGCCTACTACAGTTATAATCTACCATTAATTATAGATATTCCCATGGTCAAAGGTAATAGCTTTGTGAAGAAAAAAAAATGTGTCTTAGACTCTGTGGAGTATGGAATTATATTATGATCAATAATCTGATATATAATTATTTTGTGGTTTGCCTTGGTACTTGGAGCTATCAAAGTCTTCCAGGTACTATGGACAGCACCACGCTCCAATAAACTTCCCTCTAATTAAGTACACAGATATGAGTGGCTTTTAACGGTAACTCCCTGTGAGACTGACCCAGAAGGCACCCAAGTGTATAAGCCAGGCTATCCTACTTGCTGTCTTTCAACTTCTACCTCCTCCTGTGACAGAAAACCTTTAAAAAATGATAGCTCCATCTGTCAAGCTTTACAGACTTTAGGGTTTTATATAAATCCCATTGAACCTACATATTCTAACTTGATGGTCTCATCCTCACTGAAGACTGCCCTGAACTGTTCAGTCAGTAGAAGTATCTTTGGAATCGTCCGGCACATGCCTCCACGATTCACTTTCCCTGGCTCATAATGCAAGGTATGTATACTGCAGACTTTATCTCTCTAAATTCAGTAACCTTCCTGGTTCACTCAACCAAATGAGGAAAACATTAGACCACATAATATAAAAATATATCCCCTAAGTGTGATCTGTGAAAAGATTGGAAATGTTTGTAGTTCATACCTAAACTCCCTTTGCCTATATAATGAACACAAACCAAATCTGTTTAAATGCATCACTTTGGTGTTTTCAGTAAAAGCATGACTGGATTATTAAGGAAAAATAAGAAAAGCTAGGGTCTGCTGTTGCCAGGAGTAGTGCGTGTATTTCTGTTCATGAGAATAAAATTTAAAACGGATCCTTTTAAAAGCAACACGTTTAAAATTCTGCGGGTGTTACAAATTTTGAGACATTTAGTGACTTTATACTTATTATCTCTCCTCAACTTGTAGCTTCTCAAATTGATTAAGTCTTCCTTTAAGTGACCTAGCCTTGCATTATTCCAAGGGGAGTCCTAACAAAGGGACTTTGGGTCCCGACCCTGATTTTCCTCCTGAGATGTGCTCCTCTACTGCCCTCTACTGTAAGTATCAGTAATTTCTGCAAGGCTGCCAGGATGTGTACTGTTACTAATTGAAAAGCAGAATATCAAGTGAAAGCTCTACTTTGGAAAGAGAAAAACCACAAAGATAACCTTTTGAAAAAGTGGTAATTTTTCATGATAAGTTACCACGAAAAGGTTCTATTTTAATTCACCATTACAAGAACAATGTTCCAAAAATATGACAAATCATGCTAAAGAGAGTTGGGCTATATTTGTAGCAGCAGGAGGGAATTATCTTAGAATCACATATTGGAACTTTTTTATTCACTCCATGGTAAGTAAATGAGTTAAAACATGAAGTGTAGTAAAGTCCATAAACTGACTTCTCCCAATTTCCTTTTTCTAAATGTCTCCTTTCTTTACTGAGGATTCATTTTTCCTCTTTTATCGAAACTGGAATGTAATATATGGTCAGTTATTTACTCTTGTTTATTTTTTTAAGATCTTATTTATTGATTGATCTGGCAGAGAGAGAAAGAGAGAGAGAGCACAAGCAGTGGGAGAAGCAGGCTCCCTGCTGAGCAAGGAGCCCAATTGGGACTTGATCCCAGGACCCTCGAATCATGACCTGAGCCAAAGGCAGACGCTTAACGATTGAGCCACCCAGGGGCCCCTACTCTTTTTTATACTTGAATCAATTGCACTTTAACAAAAGTTGATTCATATTAAGGCTCTTGATATTTTGTTTTTTTCTTTCTGTTCTGCCTTCCTTTCTTCCTTCAACAAATATTTTTTTTAATTTTTTTAAAATTTATTTATTTGTCAGAGAGAGGGAGAGAGAGTGAGTGAGCACAGGCAGACAGAGTGGCAGGCAGAGGCAGAGGGAGAAGCAGGCTTCCTGCTGAGCAAGGAGCCCGATGTGGGACTCGATCCCAGGACGCTGGGATCATGACCTGAGCCGAAGGCAGCCGCTTAACCAACTGAGGCGCCCAGGCGTCCCTTCAACAAATATTTTTTGAGCAACTTGTACCTTGTTGAGAGCTGGAACAAGATTGGTTCCTGTCCCAATGGAACTTACAGTCTATGAGGAGAAAATAGACATGTAACAAGCAATTGCAAGAATAAGTATTTAATTATAATTTTCCAGAACAACATTACAGAGTGAGCAAGTAGTATAGGTAAAGGCCCTGAACTGGGAGGAACTCAAGAAACTGAAAAGGACCTGAAAGGTCAGCATGCTAAAGAAATGTGGAAGGTGAGGCTGGAGAATGAGGCAGGAGTAGAACATTCTAAATCTTCCAGGACATGTTATAGATTTTGGCCTTTATTTCTATAGTAGTTGGAAACAGTCAGTCATTTTAGGCAGAGGAATGACATAATTTAGACTGTGTTTAAGAGAGATAACGATGTCATCTGGGTGGATGCAGATTTTTTTCGGGGGATATCACCCAAGTCCAGTGAAATAGGATGGAGGCCTGAAATAAAAAGGAGGCAGTGGATGAGTTAGAGAAAATTTTAGAAAACAGGAAGGAAAGGATTTGGTGTGTAGTTGGAGGATAGTGTATAAAGGAAAAGTTGTGGAATTGGACTAAAAGGGAAGAGTATTTCTGAAGTATAGGAGGCTTGTAAATTCATCACTAGGTGTGCTAAGTTTCCTCTATTATTCAAAAGAAAACTTTCCCTTCTTTATCTTGTCTGCCCACACAGCAGCACACATGCAAACATGTAAAAATCCCCACATTTTACAGTAATTTCTGGCACATTTTAGCTATACTTCAGCTAAACTGATATAGAAGACTCATCCTCCCACCAAAAATATACTGACATGTTAGATAATTTAAATATACAAGTGTGTGAATATGTATACATAAATGTATTTGTTTTGTGTATATATATGTATATTGTGTATAGATGTGTATACACACACACACACATCTATGTGTGATGATTCAGGTGCTGCTAATAAGGATTCAGACCCTGCTATGAACCTTACAGCCGGGGACCAGAACACTAAAGCACATTTGGGACTCGTTGGGTGGGCCTGCCCCTCCCACTCATGCACTCAGTCAGGAAAACCATAAGGTAGCTTCCTTATACTTTATTCAGTGTATTAAACAGAAAGGCAATTAAAAACCAGCCATGAATAAACTAGCCTGAAATTTCTGCCACACAGCAGTGCAAAAAAATGTGAACTGAAAATTTAAAGTAAAGTCTAATTAAAAGTTGAAATCCAAAGGATGTTTTCATAAGCAAACACAACTGCTGCTTACATATACTCAAACTTTTAAACCATAAAAGAAGCAAATAACAATGTGAAACAGTCAGTAGATGCAATAGGAAAATTAAGACTTAAAAATCACAGATGACTTAACAATCTGAAAAGGACTGTAAAATAAGCTTAAAATAACTGAAAAGGTGAAAGAAAGAATGGATGTCATAACAGTATAAAATGGTATGAATAAAATATCAGTTAGATTTGAAAATTTTAAAAAAGATTCTGAAACTATCAAAAAATTAAGGGAAAATATCTTCAAAATATTGTTACGTAGCAGAAGAAGTAAAATTTAAAAGAGAATTATTAGACCATCCAAATAGAATTGTTAGACCACAAATAGAAAATAAAAGATTTATTTTCTAGGGCGCCTGGGTGGCTCAGTTGGTTGGGGACTGCCTTCGGCTCAGGTCACGATCCCAGAATCCCTGGATCGAGTCCCACATTGAGCTCCCTGCTCAGCCGGGAGTCTGCTTCTCCCTCTGACCTTTTCCCCTTCATGCTCTCTCTCACTGTCTCTCTGTCAAATAAATAAATAAAATCTTAAAAAAAAAAAAAAAAAAAGGTTTATTTTCTAGAGACATCTAACCAAAAAAGATCTGACTCAGAAATAATTGAATTTCAAAGTGAGATGTCCAAAAGAATGGTTCTGCAGATGATGGCTTGAATGAGGAAAGATAATGAAATCAATCACCCATTCTATCCTGTGGATCAACAGCCAAAAAGTCTTCATCATAAGCACAGAACTTTTGAAGATATTTCTGGGATTTAAGGTTTAACTTTCAACTTTATGAAAAGAAGTTCCTCCCATATAGAAGAATGTGGCACAAAGATCTGCTTTTCTGCATAAACAACCAGAAAACTGTATAAAATATATGAAACAGAGCAGAAATGTGATGCCTGAGAGAAGAGAAACAAACAAGATGAATCTATCATCATTTCAGTTTTCTATCTGGAAGTAATTGCCACATTACAGGCTAGATACAAAACAAACCAAAACAAGTAAAACCAACTGCCTTACTGAGATGAAAAGACAGATATAAAATTTGGGGAGGCTAAGGTCGCTGAGATATTCTGGGCCAAGTACCAAGGAACCATGCAGAAAAGAGCTCCAGAGATTTGCATAGAGATCACTTCAAATCTTTGGCTGAATTCAGTTCTGGTCATGCATTAGGTAAGGACTCTACAAAGACCAGCCAAAAACAACATCTAGAAAACTATACAATAAAAAATTCCCAGACTTCACACAGGGTTGGAAGATACTGGAATTCCTATCATCCAGGGAGGGACAAATCTGTTAAATACAAAGGACATTCACTAGAGACTTCAGAAGAATCATGCCTTAGTACTGGGATTCAATAGTCCTAGAAGAAAGGCTACAGAACTATAGACCCATTCTAACAAAGCCTGAAGACAGACATCAAGAGGATGAAGCAGATCCTCAAATAACTTAACTGTATGCCAAAATATAGTTCAAGGTCTTTAAAGGGAAAAAAAAAGAATTCACTCAACTCCACAAAATCATAATGTCCAGCACCTAACCAAAAATTGCTAGACATGCAAAGAAGCAGAATTGGCTGACTCATACTAGGAAAAGAAAAGATTACAAAAAGATCTCCCTGGCAGAGATGGTAGAATTAGCAGATAAAGACTCTTAAAAAGCTGTTCTAGGGGGTGCCTGGGTGGCTCAGTTGGTTAAGCAACTGCCTTCGGCTCAGGTCATGGTCCCAGAGTCCTGGGATCGAGTCCCACATTGGGCTCCCAGCTCCATGGGGAGTCTGCTTCTCCCTCTGACCTCCCCTCTCATGCTCTCTCTCACTCTGTCTCTCTCTCTCCCAAAACAAATAAATAAAAATCTTTTAAAAAAAAAAAAAGCTGTTCTAATTATGCTCAAGGCTTTATAGGAAAATGAAAGATGTTTTTAAAATAATAAAACAGAACTTCTAGCACTGAAAAATACAATATCTGAAATGAAAAAGTCACAGTGATGCCAGCATCATGGTGGCGTAAGATGTCCCTCATATTTGTCCCCTTTCCTAAACAAAATCCACCATCTATCCAGACAAAATTGCCCCTGAGGGAGCTGTGGGGTTCCAGCACCATCCCACATCATGGGATCCAGGAGGAATCTTGCCTACCCATGCAGGGTAACAGGCAGACAGACTGCAGTATCAGGTGTGGACTATGCAGCCGTTCATGAACCAGCTCTAGCCTCACTCAGCTATGATCCGGAAGCCCCTAGAAAACACCGTCCTATATAATCACCCCATCTGAGAGAGCATTTGTGGAAGTGCAGGTTTCCAGAGTTCATGGTCCAGCACACCATTAGAGCAAAAATACAGAAATTTGGACACATGAATTTAGATGGGTAAGAGGAACAGCTTGACTTTACCCACCTTATCCTTCCCCCAAGGCAGCACAGCTGAGGGCCCTCACCCAAAACCAAAGATTTTATAGGAAAAGAATAACATTAATAATTTCTCATGATCATAAATGCAAAATCTTTAACAAAATACAAGCAAATCAAATCTAGTAATATATAAAAAGGATAATACATCACGACCAATTAATGGAGTTTAAAATGTTTAACATTTTAGTAACAAGCCATATGATTGTCATATTAACTGAATTAGGCAGGAAAACCATATAATTGTAATCTTAAATCATGTAATCATATAATCTTAAGTCATATTACCTTAACCAGTGGGGGGAAAATAGACATTTCACAAAATTAGCTCATTTAGGGTGAAAATCTCAGCAAATTAAGGAATAGAAGGAAATTCCTCACCTGAAGAAAGCACATTATGAAAAACCTACACATAACCTTGTAATTAATGGTAAAAGACTGAATGACCTACGCCTAAGATTTGAAACAAGGCAAGGATGTGTCTTCCTTTTGAAATTATATTGGAGGTCCTATCCAGTACAATAAGGCCAAGAATAAAGATAAGTAAATACATAAAAGACACACAGATTAGAAAGGAAGAAACAAAACTGTATTGCAAATAAAATAATGAGATTTTCACAGAATATGATCTGTAGGGACACCTGGGTGGCTCAGTTGGTTGGATGACTGCCTTCGGCTCAGGTCATGATCCCGGGGACCAGGGATCGAGTCCCGCATGGGGCTCCCAGCTCCACGGGGAGTCTGCTTCTCCCTCTGACCTTCTCCTCGCTCATGCTCTCTCACTGCCTCTCTCTCAAATAAAGAAATAAAATCTTAAAAAAAAAAAAAAAAAAGAATATGATCTGTAAATTCTAAGAAATCTACAAACATGGGGTGCCCAGGTGGCTCAGTGGGTTAAAGCTTCTGCCTTCGGCTCAGGTCATGATCCCAGGATCCTGGGACTGAGCCCAACATTGGGCTCTCTGCACAGCGGCAAGCCTGCTCCCTCCCACCTCCGTCTGCTTCTCTGCCTACTTGTGATCTCTGTCTGTCAAATAAATAAAAATAAAATCTTTTTTAAAAAATCTACAAACAAGTTAAAAGACTTAAAATAAATTTAACAAGATCACAGGATACAAGACCATGAAAAAAATAAATTCTATATACTAACAAACAATTAATGTATAATAGTTGATGTATAAATATCTCATAAGTGGCACAATCCTGAAGTATGTGTTTCCCAGCATTTAACATGGGATGTAGCTCCAATGTCTCATAGATATACCTGGCTTGTGCACCCTTCTGCAGTACTTCTTTAATAACCCCACCCTTGACAAGTGCTTCTGTACCTCCAAATAAACAACAGTTGACCCCCAAACAGTGTGTGGGTTAGGGATGCCAACCTCCTGTATAGTTGAAAAATCCAGTTATAACTTCTGACTCCCTAAAATCTTAGCCTACTGTTGACTGGAAGCCTTACAGATAACATAAATGGTTGATTAACACATTTTGTATGTTTTGTATATTAAATACTATATTCTTACAATAAAGTAAGCTAGAGAAAAGAGAACATTATGAAAATCCTAAGAAAGAGAAAATGCATGTGCAAGACCGTACTGATATTTATAAAAACAAAACCCATGTATAAGTGACACATGAAGTTCAAACTCATGTTGTCAAAGGGTCAGCTGTGCTTATACCCCAAATCCTCATTTTAGGTTCTGTTCCTGAGAAACTCAAACCAAACCATGTGGCAGTATGGTATGGCCTCGAGTTGAGGACATCATGACCAAGCCCTTTGGTGCCTACTTCCTGAGAAGTACAGAAAATTGATGTTCTGCTTACAGATAGGTCCAGATTTTAAGTAGGTGAAGTTAGGGACTATAGGCTTGGAGGGGGTTGGGGGTGTCTGTGCAGTGTGTGGTACCAGGCTATGCCTATAGGAGCTGTTTTGAATTGATTCCTTTATCAATACATTCATGATTTCATTATCAATGAAGTGTGATGGTATCACTTTCAGTTCATGCTGATGTCTGCAAGCAGTCAAAAGCACATGATAACCAATGAAAAAGAGACAGCAATATCATCTTGACAGTCTGTCTACTTTTTCCCTCTTCAGGCTCCAAAGTTGAGTGTTAATCCCAAAGAAGGGTGGGAAAGAGAAAGTTGTGGGAGAGCAGAATGCTTTTCTCCCACACTCAGTATCGTTAACCCCACAACTCTCATTTGGGAGATGGGAGAGGAAGAAAGTCTTTTTTTTTTTTTTTTTTTAATTCAAGATCTTTATTTTTTTTTTTAAGATTTTATTTATTTATTTGACAGAGATCACAAGTATGCAGAGAGGCAGGCAGAGAGAGAGAGGAAGGGAAACAGGCTTCCCGCTGAGCAGAGAGCCCGATGCGGGGCTTGATCCCAGGACTCTGGGATCATGACCCGAGCGGAAGGCAGAGGCTTTAACCCACTGAGCCACCGAGGCACCCCAGGAAGAAAGTCTTTAATCAAATATGAGATCTAAATTTTACAGTGAATAGTCCAGAATTTTAATAACTGAGCCTATTTTAATATCTAGTTTTTAGACTTACAGTGAATTTTAGTATTAAAATAGACTTCAATACTTAATTAAAACATACAAAAATCTACTATCATATGCTCTAATATAATTAAAATACACTAATTTAATATTTAATTAAAATATACTTATGTTCATACTAAATACTAGAATTGACCAAAAATGATGAATTAGGGTGATGTCCTAAATGAGTCTCATATTTACCAGAAGATAGAAATGGGTAAGGTGTGGGGTCTGTGGTTTTTTAAACAGAGCATACCCAGTGGTAAGTCATTGAAAAATAAACACCGTACATAGAAATACCTATGAGTATATAACAAAATATAACATAAATGCTGCTTAAGTGAGCTACGTCTGTTCTCTGGAGCATGCACATATATTTAACCACTGAAAAAATAGAGCATGAATTTGGGATGGTGTTTCTGAAGGATGGTTGTCAATCCATTCAAATCACCTGGATTGTCAGGATTTCTGGGAATGTGGCCTCAAAAATCTTCATTTTTAAACAAGCTCGGGGCACCTGGGTGGCTCAGTAGGTTAAGCCTCTGCCTTTGGTTCAGGTCATGATCTCAGAGTCCTGGGATCTGTTGGGTCCATAATCAAAGGAACGAGACTGATACAAAGCGAAGGTCAAGCAAAGCTTTATTTCGCGCCAAGCATCGAGAATCAAACTGACCAGTCAGGGTGGTCTCTTGCAAAGAGGCGACCCCTCCCAGCCTCACAGACTAACTTTTATAGAGGTAGTTTAGCCGGGCTATACACAGGTGGCCAATGAGATTGCAATACACAGAGAAAACTGCACAGTCATGCTAGGTCTGCCACACACAGAAAAACCTGCTAGGTAACACACGGGTGTCCAATTGAATTTCAATTTACCCTAGTAGATATATTCGCGTCCCACTGATTGGATGTCTTCACCTGGCCTGAACCGCCCTTGTAGCTAGGCTTTGCAAGTAAGTTCCTCTGGGAGGGGCGGGGTCAATCTAAGTTCACTGCATAAACACAAATTGACTCCCTCTGGCTAACCAGGCCCTTATAGGATCAAGCCCCGCATCCGGCTCTCTGCTCAGTGGGGAGCCTGCTCCCCCCCCCCCCCCCCCCCCCCCCCCCCCCCACTCCCCGCCCGCCTGCCTCTCTGCCTACTTGTGATCTCTTTGTCGGTCAAATGAATAAATAAAATCCTT
>PISX010012300.1:0-61905 GCA_004024625.1 Mellivora capensis | reverse complement strand
ACCACATTGAGATACCACCTCACACCAGTTAGAATGGCCAAAATCAGCAAGACAGGAATCAACGTGTGTTGGAGAGGATGTGGAGAAAGGGGAACCCTCTTACACTGTTGGTGGGAATGCAAGTTGGTGCAGCCACTCTGGAGAACAGTGTGGAGATTCCTCAAGAAGTTAAAAATAGAGCTTCCCTATGACCCTGCAATTGCGCTACTGGGTATTTACCCCAAAGATACAGATGTGTTGAAAAGAAGGGCCATCTGTACCCCAATGTTTATAGCAGCAATGGCCACAGTCGCCAAACTGTGGGAAGAACCAAGATGCCCTTCCACGGGCGAATGGATAAGGAAGATGTTGTCCATATACACTATAGAGTATTATGCCTCCATCAGAAAGGATGAATACCCAACTTTTGTAGTAACATGGATGGGACTGGAAGAGATTATGCTGAGTGAAATAAGTCAAGCAGAGAGAGTTAATTATCATATGGTTTCACTTATTTGTGGAGCATAACAAATAACACAGAGGACATGGGGAGATGGAGAGGAGAAGGGAGTTGAGGGAAATTGGGTGAGAGATGAACCATGAGAGACTATGGACTCTGAAAAACAACCTGAGGGTTTTGAAGGGGCAGGGGGTGGGAGGTTGGGGGAGCCAGGTGGTGGGTATTATGGAGGGCACGCATTGCATGGAGCACTGGGTGTGGTGTAAAATTATGAATTCTGTTACACTGAAAAGAAATGAAATAAAAAAAAAGAATTTAAAAAAAAAAGATGTGACTAATTCCTCATAAAAGAAATCATACTTAGGTTGCTGTGCAATCTTTTACACTGTGATATATATTCTAGGGTTCTTGAGTTTTTCTGTCCCTGAAGGTCAACGGGAGAAATCTACCCAGTTTTATTAAACCTTCCCTTCCTGTTGTCACCAAGACATCCATTTCTGGCAACCCAAAACAAACTAGTATGAAATGTAGACGATAATATAAGCAAAACCCTTCCAGCAGTGATTACAGTTTTCAGCCACCAGTCACTGAGGCCTATCTCTTGTCATTGGCAAGTACATTTATAACTTCCTTGTTCTTGACAAAAGTGTTTCTCTATAATTAGAGAAATTCCAACTATTAGAGGATTATGTTTTAAGCAACTATTTTGTATTTTAGTCATTTTATTATTAACTCTAATATACATCGAGGACAATGTATAAAGCAGGAATTAACAGCTCAATTTTTAGTGAACTTCTGCTCAATGACCTTCAAGATCAAGGAATAAAATAAAGTCATCGACCTAAAAAACTCATTCAGACCTTGTCATAATCACTACTTCTCTCCTCAAATGATAACCTCAATTTTACAGTAGCTATTTTTTCTTCTCTTTATAGTTCTACTTACTAAGAAAGTAATCTTAAACAGTATGATTTATGTGTACCTGATGTTTTTATGTTTTTGAATGGAATAATCTAGAAGTCTAGCATTATATTTATGGGAAACATGCATATGGTTCTAATTCATTCATGTTTATATTTCATAGTATTTCATTGTTTAACTTGCCACAATTTATTTATCCATTTTACTTCTTAGTGAATTGGGGATTTTTTCCAATTTGAGATACTACAAATAATGACGCCAAGCACATTTTTGTATATGTTGCTTGCTATATACATGCCTACACTTCTTTTAGGTAGAGATATAAAAGTGAAATTGTCATAGAGCAAGAATATCTTCAACTTTGGTAGATAATATCAAACTGTATTTCAAATTTATATTCTTACCAATACTTTAATAGAATTCCTACTGCATACATCCTTGATAATACCTGGTTGTGTATGTGTATGTGTGTGTACACAAATTTTTCTTAAATGTTAGTAATATCTCATTATAATTTTAATTTAAATTGCATTTAGTTGATTGCTAGTTAATTGAGCATATTTAATATGTTTACTGACCATTTGGACATCCCTTTGGGAAGGAGGGGAGATTTAATGTGCTAGTTCAGTTTTACCCCCTATTTTCTATTTGGTTGTTGGGATTTTTGCTGTTGATTTTTAAAAGTTTTTCATTTATTTATTCAGTAAGCTACTCTTCTATCAGCTATGTGTATTATAAATGTCTTTTACAACTCTGGCCTCTGTGCCACTCTCATAATGGCATCTTTTGATAACAATGATGTTAAAAACCAGGCAAAGGACTTGAATGGACATTTCTCCAGAGAAGATATACAAATGACCTTTTTTTTAACATTTTATTTATTTATTTGACAGACAGAGATTACAAGTAGGCAAGAGAGGCAGGCAGGAAGAGAGAGGAGGAAGCAGGCTCTCTGCAGAGCAGAGAGCCCGATGCGGGGCTTGATCCTAGGACCCCGGGGATCATGACCTGAGCCGAAAGCAGAGGCTTTAACCCACTGAGCCACCCAGGCGCCTCTACAAATGACCTTTAAGCAGAAGAAAAGATGCTAAACTTCTTTAGTCATTAGGGAAATGCAAACCAAAACCACAATGAGAGACCACGTCATACCTATCAGGATGACTATAATTTTTTACAGAAGTCAAAAAACATGTGTTTGTGAGGCTGTGAAGATATTAGAACCCTAGTGCATCATTGGTAGGAAAGTACAATGGCATAGCCAGTGTGGAAAATAGTTTGTCATTTCCTTAAAAAGTTAACCATGGAGCTACCATAGGACTCAGCAATTCCACTCCTAGATATATATCCAAAGAATTCAAAGCAGGGACACAAACAGATATTTGTATACCAACGTTCATAGCAGCATTATTCATAATTACCAAAAGGAGCACACAATTCAAATATCCATCAACAGATGAGTGTGTAAACAATATGGTGTGTGTGTGTGTGTGTGTGTGTGTATGAATATTATTCAGCCCTAAAAAATGAAATTTTCATATATACCACAGCATGGATGTACCTTAAAAACATTTTGGTGAATGCAAGAATATTTACTTACACCTACATGCAGACTCCATCCCTGGCACTGTGATTATTCTGATCATGGCCCCATTGTGCAAACACTGAAGTGGCTTAGGGCAAAGACTAGCTGAACTCCACAAATGGGTGAAGTTAACCATTTGGTTTTTCAGTGTCTTTCTAGTGTTGCATGTTTTCTTGTGGGCATGAACTTGAGAAAAAGATCGGCCTATGTTATGACCACCCCAGTGTGTCCATTTACATGCTTACTTCATAGAACTCCTGGACATGATCTTTTATTTATGCTCCTTCTAGATATCTTTCTAACCAGCTAACATATTTGTCACTGCCCAGGATTCTATGTATATTCTAACCTCAGATGGCTTAGTCCCTCACATCAAGTTGATGACCAAATATACTGTTTGAAGCTATGTTCATTGGGATGGTTTCCCCTCACCACTGTGTTTGAGGACCACCCTTGAGTGAGCCTGTGATATAATGTAGTAGTAGTAAACTTTCAACGTGCGCCAACATATTGAGCCAACTCATCTTGCAGCAGGCCTATAATGAATTCCCTAAAATTCCATTGGCATGGGTTGAAAGACAGTCCTCAGTACAGCAACAGTAGATATAAAATAGGTCTGTGTTATCTGACTTAGTACTTTGTAACCTTTCAGACTGACCCAGGTCCATTATGAATATATGATTTTTATCATTTAATGGATTCCTGCTATGCCTTATTCAGCAAATTTTTATTTGGTGGATCAGAAAATACCCATATTATTATAAGCAGTTCTGGTCACATAGTCCCTTGATGCCCCATGGTTAGCTATATCCTTTCTACCAGGGTCCAGTAATATGTCAAGAGTTTCTTTTTGAATGGTCAGTAGTCCTCTGCTACAAATGGCATGTCTTTGTTCCAGAACCTTAGCAACCTAAACTGTGAATATATACGGCATCCTTATATATTGGTACCTCTAGCACCTTGGTATCTGCCATTTATGATAGTCTAAACTCACTCCAGAATAGTCTGTTACTCTGGGCCCTACTCAAAACTGACAATCTTCTTTTTTTTTCTAGATTTTATTTAATTATTTGACAGAGAGAGATCACAAGTAGGCAGAGAGGCAGGCAGAGAGAGGGGGGGAAGCAGGCTCCTTGCTGAGCAGAGAGCCCGATGTGGGGCTCCATTCCAGGACCCTGAGATCATGACCTGAGCCGAAGGCAGAGAACTAACCCACTGAGCCACCCAGGCACCCCAAAACTGACAATCTTCTAAGATGGAGTAGCATTCTCACATGTGTTGTATTCTGCCTGCAAAGTCTGCAAAGATTATTTTTTAAGTGATAAAATGTTCAAGGTACAATAACCTTAAGGGGATGTCCTGGCATATACCAGGCACCTAGACTCCTACAAAATTTGTTAAAATGGCGGTCTCCTGAATCTTTGTAAAATTTACTTTCTATCTTCTTGCATACGGTCTTACCATGACATCTAGATTTTTTTGCAATTTTTTGCTTCCACTTCTATTAACTTGATGTTATCTCCCACAATTTTATGACTTGGTGGATCAAACAGTATCTTGTAATGAAAAATCATTGTTGCCTCTGTGATATAAGAAGTCTACAGTATTATCAACTTGGACCAGCATTATGTTCTACAGAATATACAGATGATTGATTGAAGTCTCTGGAAATTATGTTGTGACAGAGAGTAGATGAATGAAGGTAACTCTGGAGCAATATTGTGAATACATATTGCTTCGAGTGAAACCAAATCACTTCTGCTCCTGCTTCCTGATGGGGTTGAAATGAATGTATTTGCCATATCAGTAGCCACATTGAAAGTCCAGGGGATGTGTTGACTTATACTAGTAAATATACTATATTAGGCAATAAAACTGTGATTAAGATTACTATTTCTTGAAGTTTACAGTAGTACAATGATATCATATTACATCAGGTTTCTGCATGAGATGGGCTAATGAGTCTGCTTCCTTTAATTATCTGACTATGTCCTAATCTCTGCTGGTTCAACTGAGTTGTGGCATTACTTCTGAATTGCTGTACTTTTTGGATAAGACCATTTCAGGCATTAGACTTGACCTTTACTACTGTTATAACTCTTAAAATGAGTGTTCTAACAAGTAATAAGTATATTCATCCAATTATGCACTCAGAGACTGGGGAAATAACCAGAGTTTTTACATAGCCCCATTGGGTCCATGGCGAAACAGCCTCAGGCCAGAACTCCACCTATCATCTGGCCTCTGTAACCTCCACTTTAATAGGGGACCATGATATTATTTTTGTACTTCTGTTATCAGTATAAACTCACCCAACAGCCTTTGGAAGTTCTGAGCATTCTCCTTTCCTCAGTTTACTTTTGGGTAATGGCCACCTTTTTGTGTAATGTCCAGGGGAATTGCTATTATGTCTACTTACTATGACATAACCTCACCTTCAAATTCTGGGCTCTGGATGTAAGAACTGTCTCAGTTTTGGAAACTGGGAAAAGGATTAGGATTTTGCATTGCAGCAGCTGATATCAGCCTTTTGCTCTCCTGCTTTTGCTTTTTGTTGGGAATCATTTCCAAATTACTTTAGACAGTACTCCTTTTTTTGCCTTTAAATGCTTCACAGTGTGTTTCCCAAGAAAAAGAGTCTTATTTCCCTCAACGACAGTACAATTAGCAAAATTTTTAAAATTTAATAGTGATTCATTACTGTTATCTAATCCAGAGTTCATGTTCAAATTTTACCAACTGTCCTAATAGTGTCCTTTGTAGCTCTTTTTTTTTTCTCATTTAAGATTCAGTTTCAGTCAAGAATCACAGACTGCATTCAGTTTTCATGTCTCAGTTCTTCAGTGTTTTGTTTTTGTCTCTTTTATGGTCTTGACATTTTTGGAGAGTACAGGACAACCCTTCTTTAGAATGACCCTCATTTTAGCTTGCCTAACTTTTGTGCTGTTATATTCATGTTACACATGTTTGACAGGAGCATCACAGAAGTGATTCTGTGTCCTTAGTACTGCATATCAAGAGGTACATAATATCTGTTTATCCCATCATTGGTGGTGATGAGAACATTGGTCATTTGGTTAAAGTGCTGTCTGTGAACTTTACCACTGCTAAGATAACATTTTTCCTTTAAATAATAATAATGTATGCAGAGATACTTTGACACTATGTAAATATCATTTAACTCATCAAACTTTTACCCATTATTATTACTATCTATGTTTGATTCTTTCTTGAATCAATTATCACTAAAATGATTTTCTAATTTAATCATTCCTTCTGCATTTATTAGTTGGCATTCCACTGTTAGGAAAAGCTTTTGTTTTTTCAGTTATTATTCACAGCTTTAAGGACTCAGATTTTTGTTTTATTCAAGGGCTTATATTCAGCTATTATTATAATTATTACTTTTGCTGCTAAAATTGTCCCAGATGTGGCCAGAGCAAGCCCTTTTCAACTCATTTATAGGTTCTTCAGACATGTCTTAGCCATTCATTGTGGACTTACTCCTTTCTTTTTTTTTTTAAAGATTTTATTTATTTGACAGAGAGAGATCACGAGTAGGCAGAGAGGCAGGCAGAGAGAGGGGGGGAAGCAGGCTCCCCACTGAGCAGAGAGCCCGATGCAGGACTTGATCCCAGGACCCCGAGATCATGACCTGAGCTGAAGGCAGAGGCTTAACCCACTGAGCCACTCAGGCGCCCCAGACTTACTCCTTTCTATTACAGTAAAACGTTCCTGGCTCATTCTGTACATTCCCTGACCCAGAGCTAGATCAGCCATTCCTCCAGAAAGCCCAAATTCCTCTTTGTAGATAATGCTATTTAAAAACCAATATTTGGGGATGCCTGGGTGGCTCAGTTGGTTGAGTGGCTGCCTTTGGCTCAGGTCATGATCCCAGCGTCCTGGAATCGAGTCCCACATTGGGCTCCTTGCTCGGCAGGGAATCTGCTTCTCCCTCTGCCTCTGCCTGCCACTCTGTCTGCCTGTGCTCGCTCTCTCTCTCTCCCTCTCTCTGACAAATAAATAAATTTAATAAATAAATAAATAAATAAATAAAATCCAATATTTGGGCGGTTTTAAGTGTGCTCCTTGTTACTTTGAGTGTCAGTGCTTTCAGCTCCTCTCATGTACCTGTATCTATATTTATATGTGTACCTATATCTATATGTGTAGGTATGTATTATCTGTATCTGTTTCTACATCTATATCCCCATCAATTAGACCTATACCACTACTTCTACCTATACCAACCTCTCTACTTCTACCTATATATTTAAACCATGAATTCAAACTGTAGTTCCATTTTCAGTTCAATACTACAATTTTTAGTGCTCTCCCTTTATGTATTTGTAACTCCCTTCTCCAACAGTGATAAACATGGCTTTAATTATTTTCAATATATTTACTATTATGTGCAATCCTAGAACATAGAGAATATAATTTCAGAATTAAACATTACAAAAGTCAAATATATTTATTAGAATTCAATAATTGTTTGAAGTTAACAGTCAATATGCTGTATTAAAAAGTTGTTATTAATTTGAAATATATTAGGCTCAATTTTTTCTATTCAGATTCTATTAGAAATTTTCTATATCCTTGTTTGTTTAATTTTGTTTTCACTCAATTCCTTTCATTTCATATTTTAAGTACTTAAAATATCGACATGATTCCAAGAGTCAAAACTATACAAAATGTATTACTCGAAGTTTTATTCACCTCCGCTCCCCCAACACTTCCATCACTTGCTCATCCCCATAGGTGATCAGTCTCAGTAGTTTCACCATCACTTTTCTCTTGTCTTTTCTCTTCTTCCCCTGCCCCCTTCTTTGTCTCTTCTTCATACATAAAAGGGAGCATGCGATACATAAGCCTTTGTATTTGTTTTTTCCCTTGATGTGTATCCTGAAAATCATTACATGTCAGTTCAAATAAATAATCCAATGAAGAACTCCACTGTGTGTTTGTACTGTATATTATGTATTTAACATTCTCTGTATGGACATTTGTATCATTTCCAATATTGTTTGATAAGAAACAAATGCTGTCATGAATAGACAGGATGTTCTCTTTTACCTTTTCTTTTCTTTTCTTCTTCTTTCTCCTCCTGTAATTTTTGGAGCATACCCTCTGGCTAGTTTTCTGAAAGTCTTAATTCTGAGTCAAATAGTAAAGGTATAGTTACATTGGTTAATTTTTACCAAATTCCCTTCCATAAAGGTTGTACCATTCTGCATTCCCACTAGCAGTATATGTTCTCCATGGGGTTCCCAACAGAGAGTGTTGTTGAACTCTCAAATTTTTGGCAATGAGCTATGGGAGAAATTATCACTATAGTTTTAAATTACATTTCCTTGTTATGTGCAAAAATTAGTATCTTTTCACAAGTTTAAGAACCTTTTTTATGTGTCTTTAAAGTTGTTTTGAAATGTAAAATTATTCGTCTTTTTACCGTTTTTTTCTATAACTTTGGGAGGTTGTCCTTAAACTTCATTGTTTAGATTTCTTCACGGGGATATTAAACATTTACCTATAACATGTATAACAAATATTTTCTCCCAGATATTTATTTTTCTTTTGACTTTGCCCATATTTCATTTCTTCTTTTCTTTCTTTCTTTTTTGCTATGAAATTTTTCTTTATCTTTAAGCCTGAGAGTTTGTCATATCTTCTATTGCATCTCGACTTTGAGTCATAGTTGAGAAAGCTGGTTTTTCAGGAGTTTGGACAGGTTACTAGTGAATCCCTTTCTCAAGAGTGTTGGAGAATAGAAGGAGAACAGCAGCCATTTTGTAGATTACACATGCTGTTGCTGATCTGCTTACTCACTTTTGGGAGGAAGCAGAATCTAAACCTGCAATTGTTCTAACTTCCTTGAATTTTCCTTTATTTTCTTCTGACACCTGGGCTAGCTTATGCTCATGGCTTTTCCAACATACATGTGATATTTCCTCCCTGACTGCCTTCACTGTGAACTTCATGTTCTAGCATCAGATGTAGACAAACGGCCTTAAAAATATTGTTAATTACAGTTCCCACAATTGGGAAATCCAATTCCTTATAATAGATTTGCCTGCCTATCTATCTATCCATCATCATCTGTCATCTATCTAATCTATTAGTTCTGCTTTTCTGGTTGAACTACCAGTGATTCAGAAGTGGTTTCCATTATAAATTATTTTTGAGAAATGTAAGATTTTATCCCTGTTCGGTGATTCACAATATGATGCTATAATATTAAAGTCTCTAAGACAATCTGGAATAAAGAAACCTCGCTCTATTCATCACAGATTTGCCACACTACTTGGCTTACTATCAAAACTACTTACATAATTTTTTTTTTAATTTTTATTTATTTTTTTAATTTCTTTTCAGTGTTCCAGAATTCATTGTGTATGCACCACACCCAGTGCTCCGTGCAGTACGTGCCCTCCATAATACCAACCACCAGACTCAACCAACCTCTCACTCCCCTCTCCTCCAAAACTCTCAGTTCCTCAGAGTCCACAGTCTCTAATTGATTCATATCTCATAGAGCTAGTTTTCCAAATAAAATTTGAAATTTGTATGGAATATATATAGATATATAGAGGATATATTTTGAAGCATCTATCTATATATATATAATCTTAAGTATATATATATATATACACACACACATAAATATATTGTACGTATATATATATACAATCTTCAAGCAATATCCCAAAAATATGACACAGATTTAGTCCTAAAAGAGTTATTTTCAGTCCTTTTCAACATTGAAACAAAAAATACAAAGCATAAATTTAAAAATAAAAAGAAAGAAAAGAAAACTAAGCCTTTCTCTAAAAGTTTATTCCTTTTGGTCTAAGATCAGTAAAGCTGAACAGCAACTCACTATAAATTTACCTCTCACTTTTCCATTAGGATTAATGGGACCCACAATAACCAGGTGGGCTGGGCCCTGAACATGTGTTCCAGTTGTTCATTTTACATAGAAAACCAGCCAAGAGGGCAAGTGGTGGTTGAAATCAATTCCAAGCTCTTCTAAACATCATTTGCTTCATGGGGGCAGAATTGCATCTGCCTGGAGTAAGGGCTATCTCTCCTAATTAAAACAGAGTCTCCATCTGCACTACAAAATGTGACTGTGGGGATGCACACATCTGAAGATATGTCCATATCTAATCCTAACAAAGATGCCATATTTATTTGTATTTTATGCACCTAAAAAGTCTATGGAGATTTTTATTATTATTTTCCTTTTGCCAGCAGGGATATTGTGTTTTGAAGGGGGTAAATATTTTGCACATAGTCCCATAGCTAAAAACCTGAGTCCAAGCTGCTTTTATTTCTTTTCTACTCTAAAGACTGTCTTCTTATACTATATTGCCTCCATGCACTGCACTTCTTCACGTGTCACAGGTTTTAATTCTTTGTAACTTCCTTCTTTCTTGTGTATATCCTTTTTAAAATCTATATTATGGTCCCTCTGTGACAAATGGGAAATTAATGTATTTCATCCTACTGTGTATTGTTCAAATGATCACTATATATCTATGTCCTTTAGAGTTAATTCTGTAATTTTATTTTGACAATTCATTCTGAATATTTTATTGAGTTTTTTCCAAGCTCCTGTGTTTTTCTAGTGACTTTTTAACTATGTGCAACTAATCATGGAATAGAAAAATGTGTCTAAGCATCCTCTGTGAAGTTTCTAAGCCATAAGCCATATGATGTTAAAACATGGAATGCTGCCATATTTTAGAACTATAAATAACAAGATGTACACAGAAAATTTTTCTATTTTTGAAATAGTGTCTGTTTATATTTCACATTAAGTAGCATTATCCTTTTTTAATAAACATATCTTGGCATAATTATTTAGTTCCTTTGTCCCAAAGAATGTAGTGATACCTTTATTCAGTGTCTACATCATGAAAAGGCAATGCTTTTTAAAAAAGCGTCTAAATAGAAAATATTTAATAAATGAGCAGTTAACAAATGTGTGGAGTAGTCACTAGGTGACAGAAAAATGGATATTTGGGGAATATGAAAACATCAGTAGATGGTTTGCAATAAAAACAAATAGAAACCTGTAAAAAGGCATAATACTAAAAAAAGGAGGTAAATTAATGGAAGGCTCTTTTTCAGCATGTTTTTCTTTCCCCAAATATATCATGATACTCAGTAAGCAAATTAGGAAATCATGTTGAATGTTATGTGAAAATCTTAAACCATGTGACTCAATTCATAGCTTTTAAAACTCCATGAAAGAAAATGTTTAAACCATGTCAGGCAAAGCCCCATGTAGTACAGATATAAAACAGGATTTATTGGCAGAGAACTTACAAGCAGAAAACTGTAGAGCACACACAGTCCTTTGGACTCTCCCTGTTCCCCAATGAAGACTGGGCACAGGTCTGCACACATCATGTTGTACTAGACAGCAGGAATCTTCCTCTCAAATCTCTAAATAGCTGTTTAACTAACAGGAATTCTCTCATCAGGAAAGTGCCCTTATTAGAAATAAGAAATTTCCAGAGCCCCATAACTGTTATCTGTCTGTTTATTCTGATGAGCTAACTCAAACCACTGAGCAACACTTCTAAATTAAAGAGATGAGCCTGACAGAACCCTCCAGATTTGTTGCTTTGTATGTATTGAATCAGTGTAGCTTGAAATTTCACTAGGATATGTCTATGGATTACACATAAAATGGAATACTCATAATTGTACTGTATATATTGTTTTGTTTTGTTTTGTTTTGTTTTCCCGAGCTCTCCAAGATTTTGTCTTTCTTCTAGAAGTAGAATACATTTTTTTCCCTTTTAGGAAATAATTTATGTGATTTTCATAAGACTAATTCTGCCCCCAACTTTTTCTTCCTCCATCTTCTGGGCAACAATGATTAAGCCGGGGATTGCTGCAAGACCAGGCATGTCCAATCCAGTCAGTTTTTCCCAGGCCAGTTTCCTCCCAGCCATGATGAACAAAGATCCTCTTGATGGGGGATGTTAAACTGTAGATTATGCATCTAGGGCTTCCAGCAGCAATTCCTTCCTTCTAACAGAAGGAATCAACATAACAAGCATTGGCAAGAATTGAGGAAAAGAGGACAAAGAGCTAATGACATGGTTTAAGCTTTGTATTAAGTTATGACTAAACTCAAGTTTCCTTTAGAGGTAAGTAAATTCCCATATTAGATTAAATTAGAGTTGAGTGACTCTTTCTTATACATGAACAAGCCATAACTGGAATAATTATGAAAAAAAATCTGCTACTTCTATTTTTGCTAGCAGAATTGTTCAAATTCTCAAGAGTATGAGATTATATTTCCAACTTTAAAGTAATTGATATACTTTTTATTATACTAATATTATGACTGACAATTGATATTTTGGAAGACAAAAAAGTTAATGTACTTTCTAAGAGAGGATGATTCACTCGTAGGAAGGCCAGAAAGAACACTGTATTGCAAAACTGGAGGAAAAAATTTTAAAACAGAAACTGAGAGAACACTAATAATGCAGGACCACCAGAAATAACAGCAACAGTATCATCAACCACACAGTCTTTTACAGAAATTTCGTATGTACCTTTTCACTTAAAAAATACTGTATAGGGACGCCTGGGTGGCTCAGTTGGTTGGACGACTGCCTTCGGCTCAGGTCGTGATCCCGGAGTCCCGGGATCGAGTCCCGCATCGGGCTCCCAGCTCCACGGGGAGTCTGCTTCTCCCTCTGACCTTCTCCTTGCTCATGCTCTCTCACTGCCTCTCTCTCAAATAAATAAATAAAATCTTTAAAAAAAATACTGTATAAACCAAACATTCAATCTTTTACGTCCCTGTGAAGGGCAAAGGGTACTAATAATGTATTGTTTACTTTTATACTGTATTCTAGCTAAAAACTTAAAACAATGGCTTCTCTTTACTCCATCAATCTAAGATATATAATAAGATCTAAGATATATATCATCTATTGCATTATTATCTCGCTACATAATTTTTTTAAGTTGAAAGGAGCACTGTTAGACATGTGATATGAAGGAAAGTTTCTGGTGGCATTTATTTTATTATTTATTTCTAAGTTCATAAACTGAAGAGGTTTTGGAATATTGCAGACTTAAGCGAATTAGGAACTTAGTATTTTAATATTCTCTTCTGATCTACTTTTCAATGAT
Source organism: Mellivora capensis (assembly GCA_004024625.1). Classification (NCBI taxonomy): domain Eukaryota; kingdom Metazoa; phylum Chordata; class Mammalia; order Carnivora; family Mustelidae; genus Mellivora; species Mellivora capensis. Next base: position 48,796 of record PISX010012300.1, on the reverse strand, counting down.
TCTATTCAGAGTTAATTAGAAAAAGCTTAAAAGTGGTAATGAACAAAAGTTTTATTTTTATTAGAATTATACCAAAAAGTAGCATACAGTACAACCTTCTTAAATTGCAAAGTCGGGGATCAGCAAATTGACTTCTTGGTCACTTTTTCAAATTAAAGATATTACTTGGATTGTGATCTGCTAGGAAATATTTTACTTTATTTCTGGGTTTAATCACAATGCAGGGAAAATTGCAAAAATATGTATGTTTCTTATAAACATTCCAATTTTTGTTATATCTTTGATAAAATATTTCAACACATTGAAAATTTGAAAGCATTCACATGGCATATAGTCATTTTTTTTAAAGATTTTATTTATTTATTTGACAGACAGAGATTACAAGTAGGCAAGAGAGGCAGGCAGGGGGAGAGAGGAGGAAGCAGGCTCTCCGCGGAGCAGAGAGCCCGATGTGGGGCTCGATCCCAGGACCCTGGGATCATGACCTGAACCGAAAGCAGAGGCTTTAACCCACTGAGCCACCCAGGCGCCCCTAGTCATTTCTTTTTTTAACATTTAATAGTGTATAGATAGACAATGCTTTTAAAATTATGTTAATTCATTATATTCAGATATGTTCTAAAGTTTCAAAAGTGTTTACTGAAAAAAAACTGTCCTTTTTTAGACATAAACCAATCAAGAATCGTGTCTTTGAAAACACTTCAATGACTATAATAAGGATGAATTGGTTATCTGTTCTTTCATGTTAAGCATCTATTTACCCTTTTTATGGTAACAGTACTTCAGTTTCCTTTTGAGGGATGATTTCTTCTCTCTCAAGTAGAATCTTTTCCCACCACTGACACTTCTAACATCATAGGGTCCATCCATACTGCCCCCAAAACTGGCCTTGCTGCAGAACACGTTTTTTTGTTTTCGGCCCTACTCAAAGCTGGCAATCTTTTGTGTCATATAGTAGATGGGCTGATACAATGTTCCTAGGTATGGAATATGTTTCCTACAGAACCTGAATAAGTTCATTCGGCATTACATTTCCTTTTTCATGGGAGGAAGTCCACAGTGAAATGATTTCTCTTTTACTGTGGAGGACATGTCCTAGCATTGGATCCTTTATTTATTTATTTATTTTTTAGATATTGTAGGTCCCCGAATCTTCTTTGAATTTATATCTTGTCTCCTGGATTGCACGTCTTACCAAAGTCTCCACTATAATAGTCACCTGTTGATTATCCTGCCTGATCAACATTACATCATTGATGTAATGAATTGATGTGATGTTCTGTGGGATATCTGGATAATCTAGAGCCCTTTAGACTTTGCTTTAATAAAGAGAGCAATAGAGTTAACATAACCCTGAGGCAAAACTGTTAATGAATTCATTTGTCTGTTCCACATGAATTCAAACTGTTACTGATCTTCTTTTCAGATTAAAATAGAAAAAAACATGTCTTTCAAATCAATGGTCACATATTATGTACCCAAGGCATTTTTAATCTGCTCTAGCAATACCATGTCCAGCACAGCAGTGCAATTGAGGCTATTACTTGTTAAAATATGCAGTAGTCTACAGTCATACTCTTGGATCCATCTAGTTTCTGCAAGGTCCGGACTGGTCCAGACAGAAATATAACAGAACCACCATCCTTGTAGCCTTTAGATCTTAGAGGTAACAGTACTTTTCAGCATCCTCTCCAGATACATTAGTGGTTTTGATGTGCTCTTTTGGCCAGAAAGGAGGGAAGTTTTAGAAGTTTCCACTTGGTTTTTCCCACTATGATAGCACTTACCTCAAATATGTACTAAATTCAAACTAACTAAATATGGACAAGTCCCATAAAAAATATATCATTATAAATAAATAATTGCATCATGAAGCTTAAAGTAAATGGGAAAATCAGTGTTCAGTGTTGTAATTATTTATTTATAATGATATCTTTCTTTTTATGAGATTTGTGTGAGATATATATATATATAATCTTTACACAAATATATATATATATTTATGCCATATGTGTGTGTGTATATATATAGCATAAAGTTAAATGTATATACAGCTTCCTTTGCTGAACCTGAACTAGAGATTAAGCCCATTATAACAATTGCTATGACACCAAGTTTATACAAATAATATTGAGCACTTATTCATGTATTCTCCAGTTCCACATTTAGGCATAAAGGTATAGGTTCTTATGTATATTTTTCAACAACTTCATCTTACGGGTGTACACTTATTCTGCATATGTTTTTTCTCTTGTTTGATAATTTCAGAATAGTTGGAATAACCTCATGACGCTCAGATGCATTCAATGAATAGTTCTTAATGGTATGCAAGCCTGAGACAGCTTCAGAATGCATGGTCTATGCTATCCACCCAAACACTTTAATTTATACGGCTTAACAATATTGCAAGCCTGATTTCATTTTAATGCTGCATTAGCTGGGTGAGCATGATTTATTGTGACAGAGTGTAAATTCAACTATTGAGTCTTAAACAATAAATAACGAACAGGGTTTGTGATAGGGAACAATAAAACATTATGTTGATAGAGGCAGAATTGAAATGATGACAAAATATAGCAATCTACTATCAGACAACATAATTAAAGTTTAGCTGTGGGGCGCCTGAATTCTATTATTTTAAGGTGGTTTGGGTATGTAAGTGTGTAAGCTAGAAACAATTATTCTCTACTGGACAGCAGTGATTTGGTTTCTTATTATTAAAGAGTGGCTATATAAATTTTGTTTAAAAACATTAAGCATATGCATTAAGCTTTAGCACTAAAAGCAAGAGTCATTTGGCAAAGAATCCAATGACCTGAAGATAGAAGTGGACCATAAGCATTTGAGGGGCCTGCTGGGAGACACACCTGGATAACTGGGTTCTTGCTTCCCCTAAGCTTGCACTGTTCACATGAGAATTCATTTGGATTGTTTCATACCAGCTGTTTTCTGGCTAGTGAATAAGCTGGCATGCAGCTAGAATTTGCAAAATAGTCCACTCTCACCAAGAGACCTAGAGGGTCTGAAACTGCTGAGAATGACAGTGGTAATTCCAGCGGTATCTCCATAGCTGTACCTCTTTATCAAGAACTTTGGGAGATCTGGGAGGTAAAATCCTTCCTGGGATCATGTACTGTCCTCTGCTTTACAATAAGCACCTGTTTCTTCTCCATTAAAGAAATTTATATCCTATAACTTTGTGGCAGTTTTTCATAGCCTTCTGAGAGTTTTGACATAATATTTAGCCACTATTACTTCTTAGTTTTCTTCACAGATAAAATAAACATAAGAACCTTGTGAAGAAAATATGAGGTAATAGATGGGAAGGTTTGCGCATAGTTTCTGGGATATAGTGGGAGCACAATATCTTTTGACTATTCAGTTATCTTTATTTCTTCTGATTAACAAGTGTAACAATATAGGTGTTGTGATAACTTTGAGGAAGTCAGCTCAGTTTAAGAGAATCCCCTTTATCAATGAAATATTCTCCTGACCCTTTTTATCTATTAGTGTGGACAGCTGAAAGCCCAGTAACAGTAAAAGTTGTCATTCTATGCACTATTGATTGGACCAGTGTTGGACACCAGGTCTGAACTGAGTTAAGCGGATTCTCTCTCCTAGGAATGTGAAACTGCCATGCAGTTAGGTTCTATGGATACTGGAACTGAGGTACACATAAATCTTAGAGGAAGAGCCTACTTCTCTTTTATTTGCAAAAAGTCGCAGAGAAAAATGGTGTTCAACACAGTAAGAATGAAACAGAGACGCAGGGAGAATGGAATGGAAGAGGTTCACCTACCTGCCTTTAACTTTTTTTAAAGATTTTATTTATTTATTTGACACAAAGAGAGAGATCACAAGTAGGCAGAGAGGCAGGCAGAGAGAGAGAGAGAGAGAGAGAGAGAGAGAGGAGGAAGCAGGCTCCCCACTGAGCAGAGAGCCCGATGCGAGGCTCGATCCCAGGACCCTGGGATCATGACCTGAGTCGCAGGCAAAGGCTTTAACCCACTGAGCCACCCAGGCACCCCCCTTTAACTTTTTAAATCCCTGGTTCTGGTCTTCCCTGAGGGGCTGGATCCCTTTAAATTTTAGGATAAACCCCAGTATCCATCCTATAAAGACACATTGTTGCTTAAGTTAGCTGGAGTTATTTCCCATTATGTGCATTCAAAAGAAATTTAACTAAAACAAAAAGTGAACCAATGGTTACCAGATGGCATCATTTGCCAGCATTAATTTGTGGTTTTTTTCTATTTTATCTTATTACAATATAATGTCAAGGACTATATGATCAGTATATAAAAGACTTAAAGAAAACATTTGAGTAACATTACCTAATTACCTGGTTTTATTTTATATCTAAGAAAATAATAACCTTGAAAATAATTTTTCTGACGAGAAAAATTTATTAATTCTGAGACCAAGATAGTCTTTCACTTGAAATCTAAATAAAAGGTCATTTAGAATTGCTTCAAGAATATGTTAGCACTCTTGTTAAGAGAAAAATAACTTTTTATATTTACTAATGGAAATACAAGCAATGTTTAAATTAAATCATTATCTGTAACATATAACATATAAGCAATTTTTCCTTTAAAAACAAAGAACTTCTTAGTCACATTAATTTAAGAGCTGAATTATTTCTTCAAATTCTAACACATTTTTCTAAATTGTACTTCATATTGTATTCATTATCTTGGTATAATTACTAAGGTATTTAAATGGTGGTTAACACAAATGAAAGAAGAGGGAACAGAAACTAAAAATAATGCAGTTAAAGAAATAAGGCTTGGAAAAAATTACCAAAAATAATGCAGTGAAAGAAATACTGGAATAGGGTTTCCAAAGGAAATTAAATTCAGTGTAGCAAAGAAAATCATGATTATTTGTGAAAATACATGCAGAGGATGACATCCACTGAGTTAAACATCGTGGTTCACATGCAGCAAGAGTGCTGGATATTGCCTCTGTCATGGTAGGTTAGTATTCAAAGTGAAAATGCTATGAAGCCCAGTTGGAGATTAAATAATTCCCTGTTAAATAATCATAGATCTTGTTCAAGAGACTCAGCCCATCCTAGAAGACTATGAAAAATAATGACAACCACTGAGACCACTAAAACTCTGTTTTCTAAAATAACAGAGCAAATCTCATAGGAAACTGTGTATCCCATACAGGAAAGGATTCATGAAAAAATTACTTGACAATAATTAATACTTCATTATTTCTGGTATCATGGAGTAATTCAGGCAACACAACACTGTATTTTTAGAATTATTTAAGTTTACTTTTATCCAAAACATAAAAACCAACCCCACATAATTTGTTCACTATTCTGATGTAAGCTGTTCTGAAATGTTTAATTCTTCTCTTTGCCTTCATAAACAGCATAGTAAGCAAAAGTATTTTGTTATAATTTAAAATACGGTCAGTTGTATTGATTTCACATTACTCTGCTTTTCAAGTTCTTAATCTCTTCTTTCCAGTTCTCTTGAGTTATAATTGACATATAGCATTGTATAAGTTTAAGATATACATTAAAATGATTTGATATATGTAAATACTGCAAAATTATTACCACAATAACTTATGTTAAAATCCATTACCTCATATAGTTACAAGTTTTTTGCCTATGATGATAACTTTTTTTTAAGATTTTACTTATTTATTCGAGAGGGAGAGGCAAAGGGAAAGCATAAAGAGCATGAGAAGGAGAAGTAGACTCCCAGCTGAGTACAGAACCCAACATGGGGCTCGATCCCAGGACCCTGAGGTCATGACCTGACCCATAGGCAGATAGTTAACTGACTGAACCAACCAGGCACCACCAGTGATGGTAACTTTTAAGATCTACTCTCTAGCACCTTTCAAATATGCTATATAGCAGTGTTAACTGTAGTCATAACGCTGTGTGTTACATTCCTAGAACTTATTTATTCTATAACTGGATGTTTGTACCTTTTGGCCACCTTAACCCAGTTATGTCTCTTTCTACTTTCGGTCTCTGGCAATCACCAGTGTGTTCTCTATTTTCATGAGTTTAGTTTTTTGTTTGTTTGTTTGGTTGGTTGGTTGGTTTGCTTTGGTTTGGTTTGGTTTAGATTCCACATTTAAGTGATATCATACAATATTTGTCTTTCTATGTCTGTTTTTTTTTTTAGCATAATACCTCCAAGGTCCATCCATGTTGATGCAAATGGCATGATTTCCTTTTTATGGATGAATAATTTTCCATTATATACCTCATTTTCTTTATCTATTCCTCTGTCAATGGACACTGAGGTTGTTTCCATGTCTTGATTATTGTGAATAATGTTGCAGTGAACAACTCAAAAGAAAAAACCCTAAATAATCCAATTAAAAATGGGCAGAGGACCTGAATAGACATATCTCCAAAGAAGATTTCAAACTGCCAACAGGTACATGAGAAAGTGCTCAATGTCACTAATCAAAGGGAAATGCAAATCAAAACCACACTGAGCTATCACCTCACACCTGTTAGAATGGCTATCATCAAAAACATAAGAGCTAAGTGTTCGCAAGTGGAGAAGGGTGAACTCATGCACATTATTGGTGGAAATGTAGTTGATGCATCCACTATGAAAAACAGTACGAAGATTCCTCAAAAAATTTAAAACTAGGGTGCCTAGGTGGCTCAGTCATTAAGCATCTGCCTTTGGCTCAGGTCATGATCCCAGGGTCCTGGGATCGAGGCCAGCATCGGGCTCCCTGCTTGGTGGGAGGCCTTCTTCTTCCTCTCCCACTTCCCCTGCTTGTGTTCCCTCTTTCTCTATGTCTCTCCCTGTCAAATAAATAAACAAAAACTTCAAAAAAATTAAAAATAAAACTACCATATGAGCCAGCAATTTCACTTCTTCTGGGTATATATCATAATCACTTTTTAAATATATTTATGTTCTTCATCCCAGATTTGATATTACCAGCTGCCATACATTTTATACATGTGTTCCTTTCGCTAAAACTCCCTTCATTCTCTAATTTGATGTTTCTAATATACTGTAGTTTGGGGAATCAGAAAACCAAACGAGTGTAATTAGAATGTTGAGTAGATATGAATAAATGGACCCTCTTCAGCATCCGAGAGGTTTTCTAGAGTTAAAGAGCATGAAAACAAGTAAAAGGGTTGCATTTTGACTACTCAAAGAGAAAATTTTTAAATTTAATTTCCCTGTCATTGCTTGATTAGGAATAGTTTGCCAAAAAAACAATCACTGGAGAAATGACATATTAGTGTGGGAAATAATTTACCAAAATCTAGAGAGGAGAGTCACACAAAACATTTTAACTTGGAAAAATATATCACTGGAAATTAGAAATAGTGTGTAGCTCTTATTTGTTAACTTCCTAAAAACTATCTTCCACACCATAATAATGCAGTAAAATTTCAGGACAATTAATTCTTCTGTGGCTCTTCAAAAAGAAGAGCATACTATCTCTTTCTAACTTAGTTTATATCAAGCACATGATTGCTTTTCCTCATCTATTATGCAAAGAATTTCCCTCAAGGAATTCAGAAGATGGTACCAAATTAAGTCAGTCTGTTGTCCATCAATGTTAATTTTATCAAATCTAAGAGATCAATAACAGTGTTGGAAAATACTCCTAACCCCAGTTCCCGGGACTCTATCTAGTTTCGGGAGTTTGAGATAAATGTGTAACATTCTCTGTACTTAGGTCTCCCTCATCTTCTCAGTGTTTGCTTGTCAGAGCACTACTACCCCAGTATTTTCTATTATTCATTCTTGATTAGCTCCACCAATGGTGAGAATTCAGGTATGTCTCTCTTGTTTGGAGTGTAGTACAAAATTATTCAGTATGTCTTCATTATAAAACGTGCCTGTAAGAACCTAATCCTTTAGAAAACCTTTCTAATGCCCCATGGCAAATGTCTTACTGTAATACTTTTCCTGATCCTGATAGATGAGCACAGCACTGTTACTATTTTGGTAGCTATACAAGGATGCATTTAACTGACAAATTCCAGCTTTAGTGAGGATGTTCCTCTAAAGAGGGATATACTTCAGTGTTTCCAAAGTCTGCAGGATTCCATACCCCCAAATCTCAAAATACTAGTACAATAGATAACATAACAAAATACTAGTACAATACATAAAATTATATACATATATAATATATATAGAGAGATATATTATATATAGCTTTAAGAAGAAAAAATAATGAATTTTCAATTTCATGTTAGTATTCCCAGAAGCTTTTTTAATTTAATGTCCTCCAAACAGCTAAAATTTGTCATCTAGGACCAAATATTGTCCTCTATTAGTTTCACAATATCTTTTACATATTTGTTGTGTCCTTTGAAATATAATATTCCAAGTATAATGAATGCCAGTCTTACAATAGTTTCCTTGCAAGAGTGGGATGGTAAGACTGAATAATGTAGGAGCCTGTGTGCTGTGGGTTTCCAGGATGGTTTTCTTACATTGCAGCACAGATCCCACATTTTCTGGATGGTTTCCACATGAATTATTCCCTGCTTTCCCAGGTCCCCATCTGTGGCCCTGATGAGCCATGAAGAGTCCAATCCCTAGGACCAATTCAAGGGAACCTGCCTGTGGTTTCAGTATAAGACATTTTTGTTCTAATACCCTGATCTTCTATAATATCTGCAAACCACCCAGTCCCTGGATGCACAGCTGCCACTACACCTTGCTGAGCTGTGTGCTCCTTGCCACAGTACTGCACTGAGCTCAGCCGTGCCCAACCATCATGATGCAGCAGGCCCAGCCTTGCACTTCCGGCCACCCTGAGTGCAGCCCCCATCCACCAGAATGCTTCAGGGGATCTGGCAGAAGGCTAGTGACCCAATGCAGATTTTGCTAATACTGCTACCCCCCTCTCAAATTCTCCAGTGGGCACACCCCCTCAGAGCTGACTTGCCTGAGTCCCACTAACACCATAGAAAGCAAGCACAGCCCACAGCAGGCAGAGAGTCAGTGCAAACGACTAAAAGGAAAAGTGACACAGATGTAACAGTAGGGTGTAAGCAACACACATAGGGTACTCTCTACAGTGCCAGATTCTGTTGAACAGGGGACACTGCACTCCAGGGCACTCCAGGACCTCCTCTTTATAAACCCACTACTTTCAAAAGCAGAAGATATAGCTGACTTTATTAACAGAGAAAAACAGACACAAAGAGACAGTCAAGATGAGGAGATAGAAATTTATCCCAAGTGAAAGAACAGGACAAGGCCATGGCCAGAGATCTAAGTGAAACAAAAATAAGTAACATGCATGATAGAGAATTTAAAGCAATAATCATAAAGATACTCACTGGACTTGAGAAAAGAAGGGAAGACATGAGTAAGACCCTTAACACAGAGATAAGGATTAACATAGCAGAGATAAAGGGCTTAATAAATGAGATGAGAAACATGCATGATGGAATGAATAGCATGAAGGAAGAAGCAGAAGAAAGAATTAGTGACCTAGAGGACAGAGTAATAGAAAGTAATCAAGCTGAGTAAAAGAGAGAAAAAAGAATTACACCAAACAGGGATGCCTGGGTGGCTCAGTTGGTTAGACATCTGCCTTTGGCTCAGGTCATGATCCCAGAGTGCTAGGATCAAGTCCTGTATCAGGCTCCTTGCTCAGCAGGGAGCCTACTTCTCCCTCTGCTGCCACTCACCCTGCTTGTTCTCATTCTCTTTCTCTAACAAATAAATAAAATCTTTAAATAAAAGAATTACACCAAACAAGAATAGACTTAGGGAACTCCATCAAAAATAGTAGGTAACATTTGTATTATAGGAGTCCCAGAAGAAGAAAAGAGAAAAAAGGGAGCAGAAAATTTATTTGAAGAAATAATAGCTGAAAACTTCCCTAATCTGAGGAAGGAAACAGACATCCAGATCCAGGAGGCACAGAGAACTCCCATCAAAAATCAATAAAAGCAGACACACACCAAGACATACTGTAATTAAACTTGCAAAATATAGTGATAGAGAAAAAATCTTAAAAGCTGCAAGACTAAAGAAGTGATTAACTTACAAAGGAAACCCTTAAGGCTAGCAGGAGTTTTTTTCAACAGAATCTTAGGAAGCCAGAAGGGAGTGGCATGATATAGTCTAAGTGCTGAATGAGAAAAATCTGCAACTAAGAATATTCTATCCAGCAAGGCTATTATTCAGACTAGAAAGAGAGATAAAGAGTTTCCCAGACATACAAAAACTAAAGGACCACAAAGCAGCCCTGACAGAAGTATTAAATGGGACACTCTTTGAGTGGAGAAACAAAAAGTGACAGTATAAAGGTCAGAACCAAAAAAGCAGTAAAAATGAATATTTCCATAAAAAATCAGTAAAGGAACTCAAAAGAGGATATAAAGGGTAATAACATACACCCTAAATGTGAGAAGAAGAGGAGAAAAGAATGGGTTCAAACTTAAACAACCATCAATTTAATATAGACTAATATATGTGGAAGAGGTTATATACAAACCTAATAGTAATCATATATCAAAACCCACTAATAAACATACAAAAAATAAAAAGGAAAAAATCAAAATATATTACTAAAAAACATCAGCAAAACCAGAAAGAGAGAAAGAAAAGAAAGGATCACAGAAAATCTCCAGAAATGACCACAAAACAAATAACGGAACAGTGATATACACATATCTATCAATTATTACATAGAATGTAAATGGACTAAATACTCCAGTCAAAAGACACAAGGTGGCAGAATGAATAAAAAAAAGACACTCATCTATATATATGACTCATTTTAGACCTAAAGAAAGCTGAAGATTGAAAGTGAGGGAAGGAGAAACATCTATCATGCAAATGGATGTCAAAATAAAGTTGAGATAACAAACTTAGTTTGGACAAAATAGACTTTAAAACAAATAGTTTAACAAGAGACACTATATAATAATAAGAGGGACAATCCAACAAGAAGATCTAACAATTGTAAATATTTATGCACCCAACATAGGAGCACCCAAATACATAAAACAGTTAATAACAAACATAAAGGAAATTATCAATAATGATACAATAATTGTAGGGGACTTAAATGCCCCACTTACATCAATGGACAGATCATCTAAACAGAAAATCAACAAGGAAACAAATGTTTTTAATGATACATCAGAACAGATGGATTTAACAGATAATATTCAGAATAAACCATTCTAAAACAACACAGAGAACATTCTCCAGAATAGACACTGTTTTCTTTTTTTTTTTAAGATTTTATTTGTTTATTTGACAGAGAGAGAGAGAGATCACAAATAGGCAGAAAGGCATGCAGAGAGAGGGAGAAACAGGCTCCCCGCTGAGCAGAGAGCCCGACATGGGGCTCAGTCCCAGGACCCTGAGACCATGACCTGAGCTGAAGGCAGAGGCTTAACCCACTGAGCCACCCAGGCACCCCTAGACACTGTTTTCAAATACACATGGGACATTCTTCAGAACAGATCACATATTACTCCACAAAACCAGCTTCAAAATTCAAGATCAAAATCATACCATACATCTTTTCTGACCACAACACTAGGGAACTAGATTTCAACCACTAGAAAAAAATCTGGAAAGAACACAAATACATGGAAGCTAAGTAACATGCCACTAAACAATGAATGGGTCAACCAGGGAAGAAAAGAAGAAATTTAAAAAGTACATGCAACCAAATGAAAATGAAGACATGACGGTCCAAAACCTTTGGGATGCAGCAAAATTGGTTCTAAGTGAAAGTTTGTACAGGCTTATCTAAAGAAGAAAGAAAAATCTCAAATAAACAACTTAATCTTACTCCTAAAAGAGCTAGGAAAAGAACACTATTAGTGGTATTTTGGTAGGGATTGCATTAAATGTGTAGATTGCTTTGGATCCTCTTCAATTTCTTTCATCAAATCAGTATCATGTCTGATTGCTGTGGCTATGACTTCCAGTACTATGTTTAATAGTTTTCAGATTACAGGTCTTTCACCTCTTTGGTTAGGTCTATTTGTAGGTATCATTAATTTTGGTGGAATTGTAAGTGGGACTGTTTTCTTAATTTCTTTTACTGCTGCTTCATTAGTGATTATAGAAATGCAACAGACTTCTGCACATTGATTTTATACCTGCATCTTTACTGAATTCGTTTATCAGTTCCAGTGAAGAACAGTATGTTTGAATCTCTGCTGGAAGAGTTCAGTAAAACTATTACTGCTGTCAAACACAAGAAATCAGAGAGTATCATAAAACATCACTGTGTATAGCTACTTAAAAATTTTACTAATTAACAAAAAGTTGAGAAATATCACCATTCTGGAGCTTTGTAGAAAGTTGTGAATGCCAATAAACACCTGCTTAGTTGTTTTTATGTTATCTTGTGAAAAAGGTCTCAAGGTAAATCTCCCAATGTGACAACAAATCTAACAAATATATTGCAAGTGGTCACAAAGTGCCTTTGAATTCGTATAGTCGTTAAAGCTACCTTACCCTCTAAGCCCCTAGTTGATAACAGCACACATTTCACATACACTTGCAACAAAATTAAAACATGTACCTATGGCTATCATTGTTGATTGATATATAGGTTAAATAGTTGTGTTCTAGCATACTGTACTTCAGAAATATGCTATATACATGTTTCAAGTCTGTGATATCAGTTCTTCTTTTATGGTTTCTGCTTCTAACTCTGTACAAACTTCTTGGCTAAATATCCACTAAATGATATATGACTGGTATCCTTTTCTTGAATTAAAGCCTCCAAATCTATTTTTTGTGATTTTATATTATTTTGAACTTCATGATTTAGACTATGAATAATTCACTTTCATTGTATAAAAAGTATCTAAAGGTGAATAAGTGAATAACTAGAATGATGCATTTTAAATATGGCCCCTGGGCTCTTCAAATTCCTAAGCTGTCTTGTAGGCCAAAAATAAAGTGTAAAATGGTACTCTAATGCTTGAAATGTTATCATACAGATATCGAAAATAAGCACAAAAGTTTTAAAGCAAAGCAGTTAAACAGGGAGTAAACACTCCAATGGAAAATGTACAAAATAATAAATGAAAGTAAATAAAAATGTTAAATATCACAAATGATAACAAAAATTAAAAGGAAAGGACTCTATTTCCCTTAAACCAAGTAAGAAGGACTGCTTCCCTGAGCCCTACAGAGTCACAAACCTCACAAAACAAAAATTTCTTAGAGGACATCTTAGTATCTCTGTCAGTTGCAATATTGTTATTATAAAAAATACCTAAAAAATGTAAATACATTTTCATTTTTTGTTTTCAAAATTGGACTTGAAATTTTAGTGTTTTAAGTAATTCTGAGTTTTGTTAAATACTAAGTATCTTTCAATTCAATAGATAATTTTAATATATTAGGAGAAATATATTTTTTAATTATAAAAAAGTAACCTTAATTTAAAAAATTTTACACTTCCTAACATTCATGTTTTTAGTGAAAGTATTTCAAATTATGCACACTTTCAATGCAATTACATTTTTAATCTTTTTAGGCCATATAAAATAACACAAATTATGTGAAAATTCAGCTATACCAACACAAGTTATCATTTCCTTGATATAAAAGCAAGAATGCATATTTTATGAAATAGGTATATAAATACTTTATGAATTATTATGTCTTTATTTTATTATTCAGATAAAAACCAATAAACTACCCACATGTAATAGTAAAAATTAATTTTTTATTTTTTCTATTTTGTGACTTTTAATCATATAAAATGCAGAGCTTAACACAGATTTTTATTTTGTATATTTTTGAAGTCAAGGGACTAGTACAATTTAACAGTTCTTTTAGCCTGAATATTAGCTTTTAAACACTAGGACATATCACATTACCCTTCTATTTGTACTCTTGCCCAAGGCCTCACAAATGATAGGAGCTGGACTGCAGGAAGACATGTCTGTTTCTAGAAAATGGCAAGATTACTGTATCTTCTTGTCTGGCAATTTGGAAATATATAATTTGTATTTAAATAATAATTTGAAGAAAATTTCTCAAAATAGTTAAGAAACTGGAAAGAAAGACATATGGCAAAATATTTATGATTATACTGTCAATTCGTATTTATGAAATTATTACCATCCTTAATTTTCTGTATATTTTTTTATTATTTTCCACATTTTCTGGATATTTAACAATGGTCATAAAGAGTTTTATTAATAAATGAGAACATACTTTAAACAGGTCTCTATTGTATTACCAATATTCACATAAATTTAAATATTTCCATTTCCATGACCCTAATAGTCTTAAAATGAAAATGAAAATTAATGCATTTTCTTAAGCAAGGTAGTTAAAACAAAAACAGTACTTTAAACTGTAATTATATAAAACCTTATGCTCTCTTTCCATTCATATTAACTGATCATAAAGAGTATTTCAACAACTTGAATGGAGAAACATCTGTAACTTGATATTTTCCTTTTCTCTTTTTCTCTCCTCTCCTCTGCTCTTTTTTCCTGTCTGTCTTCAATGTATACTAGGACATGTTCAATGAATTGGTCACAACCCTTTTCTTGACTTCCCTAGGATAAATAAATATATATATTTAATATTTATATTTATTTAAATATAAATGCATATTTATATATTATATATTTATATATGATAGATATTATGTATTATACGCTATATATGTCAGGTGTTGGTGACAATAGGAGTGTGATAAAATAAAAGTACATGGAGAAATGAGATGATTAATGATGATTTTTACTAATTTCTGTAAGATCTGGAATCACGTTATATGTTGCAAATATATTTTCAAAAATGCTTCTTTAGCTTTAAGATTAGAAAATATAAAGTTCAAGATTCTCAGAAAATTTCATTCTTAACAAGGAGCTTTCAACATCACTAATGACAAAAGATCAACATATGTTAGCGACAATACAGAAGTGAACTGAAAATTTGTCAAGCCTATCTAATCACAGTTCTTCATGATTAAATATTTTGATATTTTTGTCCATACCCTTCTTGGATTATTTCTGCATATAATAAAAATAAATTGTTAAAAGTAAGAAATAATAAAACCAGTTTATTTAATGACGATTGTGATGATGATGCCCATACTGACATTTAGTATGCTAGTATGGAGGAGGAAATTGGAGGTGGTGTGGTAACAGTAGTGCGTGTTTGCATGGGATGACTGACCGTTAGTAACCAGAAGCCCAATCGAGGCAAATTAGCACAGAACATATGAGTAAGAAATGAGTGTTCAGTTGGCATAGCTTCATGAACTATTAGAACTGGAAGGAAAAGTAATCACCCATCTTAACCATTTCATTTTATTTATACTGCTGGATCTTCTACCATAAGAAAAAAGAGATGTATGTGCAATATAGAAAATAAGGAAAATGTTGGGGAAAAAAGAATCAAGGAAAAATTAATTATATCCTCTAAAATTATTGCTGTTGGGATGCCTGGGTGGCTCAGATGGTTAAGCCAATGTCATGATGGTCATGATCTCCAGGTCCTGGGATCGAGCCCCAGGTCAGGCTCCCAGCTTGGCAGAGTCTGCTTCTCCCTCTGCTTCTGCCTCTTCCCTTGTTTGTACTCTGTCTCTCTCTCAAATAAATAAGTATTTAAGAAAAATAAAATTATTATTGTTACTATTTCAATCTAGATTTTTCCTTCTCAATGTATATTTTTTTAAAGATTTTTTTTATTTATTTGACAGACAGAGATCACAAGTAGGCAAAGAGGCAGGCAGAGAGAGAGAGGAGGAAGCAGGCTCCCTGCTGAGCAGAGAGTCTGATGTGGGCCTCCATCCCAGGACCCTGAGATCATGACCCGGGCTGAAGGCAGAGGCTTTAACCCACTGAGCCACCCAGGCACCCCCTCAATGTATATTTTTAATAAGAGCTAAAATGTATTTATATCTTCATTTATCTTTCATGTATATAATTGTGTATATATTATTTTAAAATCTGATCTTTTTTTAAATTTCATTTCTTTTCAGCGTAACAGAATCCATAGTTTTACAACACACCCAGTGCTCCATGCAATGCGTGCCCTCCCTAATACCCACCACCTGGCTCCCCCAACCTCCCACCCCCCGTCCCTTCAAAACCCTCAGGTTGTTTTTCAGAGTCCATAGTCTAACGAATGGATAAAATCTGATCTTTAAAATTTGTTATGCACACCTTCTTATAATGGACATTTTTATTACTTAGCATTTCAGTTGTAAGGGTGCACTTGCCCCAGTATAAATGTTTGCAGCCAATGGGATTACTGAATAAAGAGGCCTATGTGATTTACTCTGTGAAGTTAATAGGTCCTTGATACTGAAACCAGAAAAGAACATATACAATAATAATAAATTCTTAGTGAAACTCCTTTATGTGATACAACAAAATTGATAATACTATAAAAATCATGACCTAGTAGGGTTTACCTCAGAAAGTCAAAGAGAATTCAGTATTTAAAAGCCCATCACTGCAATTCACTATATTAACACATAAAACAAAAAACCCAAGTAATCTTTTTTCCAAGCAATCTTTTAATAGAAAAAGAAACTTCTGAAAATATTACCACATGTATGTTAATGCACTTAGTAAACCAAAAACATGGCGATTTCCTTAGACTGACAAGGCATTTAAAAGATTAGAAAGACATTTAAAAGATTAGAGGCATTCTCACTAAACACAGGGCCAAATTCAGATTGGTTTCACTACTGATACAATCCATCATTATTCCGGATGTCTTATATTAGATAATAACAGAACAAACAAAAATCAGTGTCTTAATGTGTCAGATATTTGCCAGTAAAATTAAAGAAAATCAATGGAGACATTATTAGAACAAATCAAAGGGTTCAGCAATTGTGCTATATTCAAGATCAAATTAAAAAGCTGTAGCATTAAAGAAATCAATAGCATTACTTTATTTCAACAATGACCAACTAGAATTTGTGGTAGGACAATAAAACCCTATACAAAAGCAATAAAATCTAAATATTTCTAGGAATTATGTTAACCTAAAGTCTGTGACACCTTTATAGAGAAAATTATGTAACATATTCAAAATACATATAAGAGGGCCTGAATAAATGAAAAGACAGACCATTTTCCTGGATAAAAAGGCATACTATTTTTAAAATGACAATTATCTTGGGGAGCCTGGGTGGTTCAGTTAGGTAAGCATCTGCCTTCAGTTCAGGTCACGATCTCAGGGTCCTGGGATTAAGCTCCCCCAACCCAAGGTCGGGCTCCTTGCTCAGTGAGGAGTCTGCTTCTCCCTCTCCCTCTACCCCCCTCTCCACTCATGCTCTCTCTCTCAGATAAATAAATAAATAATTTTTAAAGAAAAATGACAATTATCACTTACTTTCTTCAAAATTCTAGATGTGTCTGAAGATAATTCCAACAGAGTACTTGGTGAACAGAGTAAATTCATATGGGAGAGTAAAACTGTGTGTTTGGCTACTTTTTTTAGTAAGATAAGAACAAGTAGGAGAATTCACCCTACAAATGGGAAGGTATTTATAAAACAACACAAATTAAAATATTTTATTTTTTATTTAGTAGACCATTTAAGAAGAATTACACATCAAACAACATACCTGTGTGTGTACTGACACTTGATATATTGCAGAGGTGGCATCATAATCATCAGAGAAAGAAAACACTATTCAATAAAGATGGAAAAGTTGGCTCTTTCCATTTAGGAATAAAAGGACATGCATTCTAGGTGGCTTAAAAGGACATATTCTAGGTAGATTAAAAGTTTAAAATATTTAAAACATTTAGACAAAAAAAGATGAGGGTACATTTATAACTTTGTATTAGGAAAGGCTTTTTAAAATTTTATGTAACAACACGTGCACTCATACAAGTATATTTTGAAAAAACAGATAAAATATAGGTCATTATTTTAAAGATAAAAAAAACCAGGCCTCGGGGCGCCTGGGTGGCTCAGTGGGTTAAAGCCTCTGCCTTCGGCTCAGGTCATGATCCCAGAGTCCTGGGATCAAGCCCCGCATTGGGCTCTCTGCTCAGCAGGGAGCCTGCTTCCTCCTCTCTCTCTGCCTGCCTCTCTGCCTACTTGTGATTTCTGTCTGTCAAATAAATAAAATCTTAAAAAAAAAAAAACAGGCCTCTCTTCAAAACTGCGAATTCGTGTATAAATTCCCCCGCCATGCCTCTTCCCAAAACTCTCACGATAAAAGCCAAAGTACAGTGATCTTTTGGCCCTTTATTATGTGGCTCCCTGGTACCTTTCTGACTTCATCTCCTACTACTGTTTCCCCCAACACACACTCTCTATTCCAGGCACAGTGGCATCCACCTCAGACACATTCTTAATTCACTGTTATTGTACTTCATGTCCTCTCTCTTCTTCTCCTTCTAGCCCACCCTCTTTGCTCAGATATCCACAGGACTCATTTTCCCTTATGTCTTTCAGATATTCGACTTTAGTGACATTTGTCCTTCATCAATTGCCTTTCTTGGCAACTCTGTTTAAAATCCCTCTTAGTTCTCTTCCCTCTTGTGTTATATGTGTGAATACTGCAGCAGTGAACATGAGTATGCAGATATCTCTTCAAGATACTGATTTCAGGGGCACCTGGGTGGCTCAGTGGGTTAAAGCCTCTGCCTTCAGCTCAGGTCATGATCCCAGGGTCCTGGGATCGAGCCCCGCATCGGGCTCTCTGCTCAGCGGGGACCCTGCTTCCCTTCCTCTCTCTGCCTGCCTCTCTGTCTACTTGTAATCTCTGTCTGTCAAATAAATAAATAAAACCTTTAAAAAAAAAGATACTGATTTCAATTCCTTTGGATATATTCCCAGGAATGGGATTGCTAGATTATATATATATATATATATATATACATGTATATATATGTATACATATATATGTGTATATATACGTATATATATCCCACTTTTAATTTTTTGTGCTATACTGTTTTTGTATTAGTTATAACATTTTATATTCCTACCAACAGTGTACAAGGGTTCCCTTTTATCTTCAACCTTGCCAATATTTTTCATCTCTTGTCTTTTTGATAATAGCTATCATAACAGGGCTGGGGGGAGGGGGAATTGAGGTGACATAAGTCAAAGGGTACAAATTGTCAGTTATAATAGGTATAAGCTCTGAGTATTACAATGTTCCTACAGCATGTTGACTATAGTTAATAATACCATATTGTATACTTAAAAGGTGCTGACAGTAGCTCATAAGCATTCTCACCACACACAATAGTTAACTCTTAACTCTTAACTGAGACAATGAATGTGTTAATTATTTGATCTTCATAATCATTCTACACCGTGTAGGTATAACAAATCATCATGCTGTATATCTTAAGTATACACGATTATTTTTGTCAGTTATCTATCAATAAAATATTAAAAATAAAAAATTAGGTCTTTTTAACTCTCCCTATAACTTAAGCAATTATGGCATTCTGACATTTTATATATTTAATTTTTTATATTTTTATTTTCTCTATCCAAATCTCCCCTGGCCTGCTGCTAGAACATAATCAGCTCCATGACAGCAAGTGTTTGATATGTTGTTTATTCCCATGTCTTCAGCACCAGAGACAGAGCTTGGCCATGCCTTAATACATTTTTTAAATGGATGAATAAACACATTTCATTGATGAAATCTGGAGAGAAATGGGCGGGATATAATGATTTGATGTAACTTTTTCCATAAATTGATTGTCTTATTACATTAAAAAACAGAAAAAGTGAACATGGGAAATTGTAATTAGTGGTTAATTTTGTAAATAAATAAAATTTTGTAATTTTGTAAAATAAATAAAATAAAATTTTGTAATTTTTTTCAGTGTTCCAGCATTCATTGTTTATGCACCACACCCAGTGCTCCATGCAATATGTGCCCTCTTTAATACCCTCCATCAGGCTCATCCACCCCCCTACCCCCCACCCCTCCAAAACCCTCAGTTTGTTTCTCAGTGTCCACAATCTCTCATGGTTCATCTCCCCCTCCGATTTCTCCCAACTCCCTCCTCCTCTCCTTCTCCCAATGTCCTCTGTGTTATTCCCTATGCTCTACAAGTAATTGAAGCCATGTGATAATTGATCTCTCTGCTTGACTTATTTCACTCAGCATAATCTCCTCCAGTCGCATCCATGTAAAATTCTAAAAATGAGAATAACTCAAAAAAATTGGATCAAAATCATTACCTTTACCAAGGATATGCACACACTTGAGTTCTAAACCCTAAAGAAAAATATACATCGTTTTAACATGATTTATTTCTAATAATAAGATTATAAGAGATAATTTTTATGATTTTTCATACTTTCAAAATTCTTTTTAAATATTTTATTTATTTATTTGACAGAGAGGGAGAGTGCATGCAATTAGGCAGAGCAGCAGGCCGATGGAGAGAGAGAAGCAAGCTCCCTGCTGAGCAGGGGGCCTGATGCGGGACTCAATCCGAGAACCCCTAGATCATGACTGAGCTGAAAGCAGATGTTTAACCAACTGAGCCACCCAGGCACACCCATACAATTTATGTTAGAATAAGAAGAAAAGAGAAAATCTCTTAGAGATAAAATTCACTCTGTTGTATTTGAAGTTTGTCTCATAATAGAGTCACATGATATTTAGGAACATTTCTGGGTTTTTTCCAGAGGTTAGCTTTAAAATCTTACAACTATTATTTCCTATTGTAGACAGTGATACTATTCTCTTGTGTCTTTTCCTCCATTTCCTTCCTATTCTCTATTGTACTACCCAACTTTAGTTAATATTATTATCTTTGTTGGTTTTTATCTTTCCCCTGTTATATTTTTAACACCTCATTTTCATGCAAAACAGCTCATTGAGTGTTATAAATTTTTGAGCTCAAGATATACATGCAATGACCATTGTTGTAATCACAAACTACAGTAGTTAGCTGACTCTATGCCAGTGCTCCAAAGCCTTTATGTGCCAGTGCTCCAAAGCCTGTGGGGCAAAAGCATTTCACACTTTTTATATTTATGACTGTGAGAGTCAAACCTCTAAAATTCCAGACAAATTTTTCATTACTATTGGTAGTGTTAGTATTACTGTATTCTCAATGCTTTACATTAAAAATTAATGTACTGCTCATACATGTGAAACTTTGCAGATTTTGTATAAGTGAAATCAGTATCCGTTTCCCAGAGGAAATGGAATCTACTTCATGTGGTTCAAATGAAGAGACATTATTAGATAAAAGTGTCCTTATGGAGGTGTGAAAAGATTTAACAGAACAAACAAGGGACTGAGACAGCAGTCAGAGACTAGCAACAGAGGAGCGCTTTTATCACCCCAAGGAAAGTTTTTATCACTCCAAAGTCTGGAGCAGGAAGGGAAGGAAAGAGTGTTTTTGGGTTCCGGAGAGACATAGTGCCAAGAAGTCACTCAGTGAGAACTGTGGTTGTGGAGGAGGAAGCAAAAACTGTAGCACTGAAGTCAGTAGAGAGTAGGAAAAAAATGCCCTACGCCTCTCTCGTCCCATTCTGTGATCACTCATTGAGATCATGCTTCTCTTTGACTAACTCCATTCAATGTGCAGCTAGGAAGAGAGCCTGCAAGTGTCAGTCAACAGGGCTCAGCCTCTCAGGCCACTAACCAGGGCAGAAAAAGGCAGGGAAATATCTGCATGTGTTTGGGATTGGCAATGGAGAATAACTTGTATAGGCTACCAATTGGCCACTTAGCAAATGCAGCAACCTTTATTTCTGTCTGGCACCACCATTTCCTGCAGACCCATCTTTAAACTAGACCTACGTGTTCCTCCTCTTCTGTTTTCTGGGCATAAGTAGCTCTCCATGAAACCATAGTGAGTTAGGACAGTGGCAAGGAAGGGTCAGTAGAAAAAAAAATAAATCTCTCTCCTCTTGCACTGCAATTTCTTGTTGGTGCTTTCCATTAGCCAAACCCTACCAAAATATAGAGGGCTAGGTAAGCACAGGTGATGGAAGTCTGCAGGCATGGGATGGAAGTTTGCTGGGGGACGGGGGGGTCAAATTGAATCGGTTGAAATTGGATCTTTTATTGACTCAATTCTTGAAACTCCATCAATACAAAATTAGACATGTCATATTTTAAATCAGCAATATTTAAATAATTCTATTTTTTCAATCTGTACTGTGCATAAGTTTTCCATTTATTCAAAGATAATTGGCATTTCTGAGGAAGGGTGTGAATTCAAGAGTAAGAGGAGTGGAGAAAGAGCAGCTATTTCACTGTTTTCAAACAACTGTTGTCAAAGATACTTAGATAATAATAAGTACCATGTTAAAGTTTCCAGAGCATTCTAACTTAAGTGCTGACTCATTGGGTTTCTCAAAGAAAAATGAACTTTCTGCTGTTGACGTTCTGAAAGGAGATGACACATTCCTCCACCATTTAGTTAACTACCTGGTCAAAAATACTCAGAGCTTTTGGATCTCCATACACTGGAAGTAATTTTTAGACCACGATAGCTTTTGCTGTTGACAAATTATTTTCTGTAATTCTCACAATGCTGATTAAACTTACTTTTTAGGCAGGATAATCTGAACAAATAAAAGTCTGCAGTTGCATGGAGCACTGGGTGTGGTGCAAAAACAATGAATTCTATTACGCTGAAAAGAAATTAAAAAAAAGTCTTCAGTCTTTCCATTTGTGACCATTTATCTTGCTTTACACTTTCTAGAAAGATTCCTTATGTCATAAACTCTTCTTTTGAAAATAGTGTTTTCAGAACGTGCTCCAGAGATACTTGCTTTAAATCTTCATCTGATATCTATAGTGTGACATTTTTGTTTCACACAAATTAAATAAATCTCTCATGTTGTAGTTTATGAAATTCTGAGATGGACATATTGATTTGATAAAACTCAAACAAATTTTGAAGCAACTTTCATTTGGTAACTGTAGTTTTGACTTAGGAATCAAAGTCAGTTTCTCAAAAGAAGTTACTATAGATTATTTTATCTAATATTGCACATCAGAAAAATAATTTATTATTATCCAGCACAATCTTTGGTATGCACATAATGCCTTCTTGTCCATTTATTTTATTTTGCTTTATTTTAAACTTTTTATTTAAACTATTTATCTATCTATCTATCTATCTATCTATATATATATATAAAATAAAGAATGAAGAAGCAAAATTCAGTAATTTGTTATAAAGACCTGTGAATTAATTATAAAGGTCTGTATATACTGACCTAGATCGAAAAGTATAACATTGCAGCACTAAAGCAATCTTTCTTTTGCCACCTTCTTTTACAACTATTCTCCCTCATAAAAATAACCACGCTCATGTCATTTACAGTAATCATCTGCTCACTTTCCTGCATAGTTTTACTGCATAAGTAACCACTGTTAGTTAAATTAAATTTCATGTTTTCTTTTTGTAAAGATGTTATTGTAAGGGATCCTTAGTTTAACATTATATGCGTGTGTGTGTGTGTGTGTGTGTGTGTGTGTGTTTTAGGGATTTTTGGGGAGGGGAAAGTGTGCATGAGCAACAGTGGGGAGGGGGTTGGTGAGGGGCAGAGGGAGAGAGAGAATCCTAAGCAGGCTCCACGCTCAGGGCGGACTTGACACAGGGCTGGATTTCACAACTCTTGAGATCATGACCTGAGCCGAAATCAAGAGTCGGACACTTAATCTACTGAGCCACCCAGGTGCCCCTTAATATTTCATTTTTGAGATGTGTCTGTGTTACTGCATGAAGTTCTCTTTATCCATTTTCTTTATTATATGGCTTTCTTTATAAATGTATAATAAGGTTTTTCCAAATGACTTTTGATTTGAAGTTTGAGTTAGCTATAGTTTGAGTTTTGTATATAATGTTGTTAAGATGATTTTTTTATATGTCTCAGTGCATGGGAGTTGCAAATTTAATCATTGTACATGCCAGTCCTCTAAATAACAGATCAAGATACTAATTACTTATGAAATTATGTAACAGAGTCAAGCTTACTTTTTTGATGATTGAACTTTGCTATGTTTTAAAAAGTAACATTTTCTCATCCAAAATATATTGTTTTTCTCCCATTTTTGCTTTCTCTATATCCCATATCTGTCAAATTTTCCCATTCTTTTACTCCTCTGTAGGTAAAATATTTTATTTACTTCCTTTTGATTATATCTTTGTAGAATTATGGTCGTCACCAATAATATAATCAATAATTTATCTCAAACAATATTTATATTTTGAAACAAGTTAAGTAGTTTTTATTTTCTTTAGATTCAAGTAGATGCCCTTAATCCCCAGCTTTGAGAAAGAGCCTCATAAACATCCCATGATGAGTGATATAACTAATGTCAGAGGACAGAACATTACTTTCTGACCTTCACACGAATTCTCCTATGCCCTGTTGCTGGAAGGCTGAGAGCCCTTTAAACTTAGTGACCTACTTAGCGTGGCTGTAAATGTGATTCTTATTCATGGCAACATTTAATGGTTTCCTGGATTTTGCCAAACTATTTACCACAATGATATGTTGCAGAATTGAATTCCACAGCTTGATTTTGTGCTGCATAAAGAATTGCATTGTTCATCAGTCTAAAGTGGAATGTGATTCATTCTCATTGAGAGTCCGCTTGTTTCTGTGGTATGAGAATAGGAGGAGAAAGCACCTTATGTTTTCAGTAAAACATTCATTACTTTTATAACTGTTTTTCCTCTTCATTGTTTACTTCTCCCCTTTACTAAGTAAATTACACTATCATGCCTTCCAGACATAATTTTTTTATATTTATTTTGGCCTTTTTACCCAGTGTTAACATTTGGCCTGATTTCAATCTGTCACATTTTACATAATCTTCATTATAAATTGACTACCAAGTAAAACTGATGCTCAAAGAAATCTACAAGCACTGCAAGGAAAAGGCATCAACATTACACAGTTGGAAATAAATCAGAATTGAAAACTCCAAAATTTTAAGTTATATTCATATGAATGCTCCAGTTTGTCTTTTGTTTTTTTATATCTGCTAGAAAATTAGAAAATGATTTTCCCTACTAGTTAAATTACATTCAAAAAGTTTACCATTTAAAACAAATATTTTTTTAAAGATTTTATTTATTTATTTGACAGACAGAGATCACAAGCAGGCAGAGAAGCAGGCAGAGAGGGAGGAGGAAGCAGGCTCCCCGCTGAGCAGAGAGCCCGATGCGGGGCTAGATCCCAGGACCCTGAGATCATGACCTGAGCCGAAAGCAGAGGCTTTAACCCGCTGAGCCACTCAGGTGCCCCAAAGCAAATATTTCTTTATAATCAACTTTGAAATAAACTCTCAGATATATTTACTTTTTACATATGTGAAAATCCATGCAAATATGTCTGTGGTAACTCTGAATCTAAATGACCTCATACTGAGTGTCCTTTGCAAAGACATTTGGAGTTAGCACTTCTACTCACAAAAATGTTTCCAGAGTACTTTTCTAATACCAACAGGAAAGGAATACAATTATCTTGTCTACCCAAAAAAATTGTTTGCAACAATATTATTCTTTGCATACTTATTGTAGGAGCAATGGTTTATGTATATCCTAAAATACTTCCTATATATAATGCTAAGTTTTTTTAAAGGATTGAAAATAAGAGAAAAAACATAATTGATGAATAGTATCCACAATTATACTGATACTCAAAAGAACAAAATGGCAATAAGATTTTTATGAATATTAACGTGAGCAATTAATTTTTGCACATAAGTTTAGATGATACTGAGAGTTTATTATTTTGTATATAGTTACTTCTTGTGGGATTCTTTTCATATATTACTTTGGACATGCTTGCCTTAATCTTTGCTTTCATAGATAACTCTATGACTATTAAAACTAGAAGCCTGCTAGGTGAACTTTTCATAGCAAATATAATGCCCTTCATCCATTAAACAATATAATTGCTTAAACAAATCAATGTGTGTATATTAATAACCATATCAAGATCTGTAACCCCTCTAGACTACAATGATATAGTAATTTAACAAGAATTGCTTTGTTCCCCTACAA
This sequence comes from Mellivora capensis, assembly GCA_004024625.1. Taxonomy (NCBI): domain Eukaryota; kingdom Metazoa; phylum Chordata; class Mammalia; order Carnivora; family Mustelidae; genus Mellivora; species Mellivora capensis. The sequence goes on along the minus strand of PISX010012300.1, from coordinate 22,818 downwards.
GCCTGTCAGATCTAGGTTTTAATTATCTTCTCACCACCTCTAGGCCTTTTCATATTCAGACAGTATGTAAATTAATGTAGTCTCTCATTTTGAAAGAGTTAAGGGATAAGAATATCTCTAGAATATTTCTCTCTTACCTCTATTAACCACATATCTGCTTTCGTATAGAGTGCAATTCAAAAGGAAAATAAAGAAACAATTCTGGAGAGTGAGAGCAGTAGAAAAAATTCCTTGCTCTTAAAAAAACAAACACTAACAATTCTTAGGGTCATCGAAGTATAAGTGAAAGAGAATAAGTTAATTTTTTTTTTTTTAACAGAGGCGTCTGGATGGCTCAGTCGGTTAAGTGTCGGACTCTTGATTTCAGCCCAGGTCATGATCTCAGGGTTGTAAGGTCAAGCCCTGAGTTGGGCTGTGTGCTCAGTGGGGAGTCTGCTTGGGGTTCTCTCTTTCCATCTCCCTCTTCACCCCCACACACCTCTGTCTCTCAAATAAATAAATAACTGTTTAAAAATTTTTTTTTACAAATTTCTAAAATGAAACAAAATTTTGTGTTCATTAAAATAGATTTCTTTGTTCAACACTTTTTAAATACCTATGGATATCTTAGGTTACTATTCTAAACTTGCAGCTATAATATTGAACTGAAAAGACAAAACCCCTGTCTGTCTGCTTATATCTTGCATGGCAGGGAGAAAGACAGAAAATACATAATTAAACATATGATATTTAATATATTAAGTAGTGGTAAGTCCTATAAAGAAAAAGAAATGGGCTAATGGGAGGGAGTGAATGAGGGGAAAATCTAGGGAAATCATAAAATGTTTTTCTTACATGGAGGTTGAGGAGTGATTGGTAATAAGGGAGTAAAGCATGGATATCTGTGGGAACAACATTAGAGATGGTGAAAGTTGATTCCAAGGTTTAGAATCTGATAAATTAAATGATGGAATTATCATTAACTGAGATGAGAAAGACTAGAGGAGAAGAGCACTGGCAAAAATCAGGAATATAGATTTGGGCATGTTGCTTTTGAAGTGCCTATTAAATATGCAAAGGGAAATACATAGTTTGGTATTAGACTAGAGTTCTAGTGAAAACTGTATATTAGATTATAAATCTGGTAGTTATCAACATATAAATGGTATGTGAAGCCACAAGGTTTGATGTGATAATGAGGGGCTAAAAAAAAGATGGTGAAGAGAAGAGCTGAAGACTAAGCCCTGGAGCTTTCCAAGTTAGAGGAGGAAGAGGAGATAGCAAAAGAGAATGAGAAAGAGCATGATAAAAGAAAAACTAAGAAAAAGTATTATCCTTGAAACGAAGTGAAGAAAGGATTTGAGCTAAGAAAGAGTGAAAAGTTGAGTCAGATCTTATTAACTGGTTAAGCACAATAAAGATTGTGAATTGACCATTGAAATTCACAAAATGGAGGCCATGATAATATGTTACAAAGAGGTGAAGGTTTTAATTTATAGAGGGGCAAAGGAATAGCAAGAAAGCTATACAAGGATATGAAGTTGAAGCTTTATTTTGAGCAGGGAATAGTACAGCCTTTTCACGTGCTGATGTGAAATACCCACAAGAGAGGGAAACTCAAGAAAGAGAAAAAGAGAGTAGCAAGAGCGAATGGGATCCAATTCACAAGTGTAAGTGTTAGCCTTGAAAAGCACCAGTAACCATTCTTTCTTTGATAGCAATAAGAGGGAAGGAACATATGAGTCCAGGTAAAAGTAACATCAGTAGAGGTGGTATAAAAGTAGAATCTTTTTACATCAGTTATATTTTATATCATCAACAAATAAGAAAGGTCATGAACTGAAAGTAAATAAGGAGAAGGAAATATTCATACTTTGTGAGGGGAGAAGGTATTAAATAGTTACCTAAAAAAGGAGAACAAATGCATTAGGCAAATACAATATGCTTCTGTTAGGATTCATGCATTTAAAATGAGATTCTTTTAGCACCTTCATGTGTTTTTCCATTCAAATTTAGTTGCTTAGGTGCAGATATGAAATAAGCAGAGAATTATATTTAGCTATGGTTGGAGTTTTGTCAGACAAGTAAAATGAAGAGAGAAGAGACAAGGAAGTTGAGTGTATGTGTGGGCAACTAAGCTGGGTAAGGTTGAAAATGATGACTGAGGGATTGAAAGAGAAAACATGAAGATCAGTTGATTGATAGTCCCATGCAATAGAATATTAGAGGTTGGTTTACAAGATGGAAGGAAATGGAAAGATAGGAGGCAGTGGTCAGAATGGATGCATGGAAATGAGATTAGGGAGTGAGTACAGATACATTATATGAGCTATCAGAATGAGATCACATGAAGACTGACTTCTTGATCTTAATATTTGATCCAGGAGATGGTTAGGTCATGATTCAGCATTGGATTCATTGGTATAAAGACCTCTGGTTCTAGACACCACGAAACTCTATAAAACAGTGCAAATTCTCCCTGCTTTTCAGTCCTTCCTTGGTTGTCATTTTCCCAGGAAAACAGGAGTGGGGAGAACTGTTAGACTGAGTGAATTATCACTGTATTTGCAAGTATTTCAGTTTATGTTTTGTCCTGCTTGCTAACCCCTTGACCAGTATCTTGATAACAAAACCAACATTTGTTCTCTGGTAACATCCTTGGCTCATCATTATCTGAAGGGCTATTTTCTTTAGAAATCAGCTCATTTAGGCTTGAGTGCCTCTACTACTCTTTGATAGTTCTTTAGAAAATTATAGGTTTTGTTTTATCTGGATTTATCTTGAGGAACTATGGGAACAAAGATATTCTGCATCATTTTACATCTTACACAGAGTGGAATTCACCATTGATGTTTTCAACTTCTTGATGCATGCCCCACTATAATCAGAACCTCTTAGGATAAACTTAATGACTGATTGACAGAACTAAGGAAATCTTTTCCTTTGCTTCTAAATGATCATGATCACTTTTCTTTCCCTGAAACTCCACAGTATTCAGTATATTTTTGGGTTACATATAACATTCTGCCTTATTTTTATTCATCTTAGATTATTCTATGTAGAAAATCCTAACAACCTTGCCTCACAATTTAGCCTTCCATGATCTACTTTTTTGGATTCAGAAGTGCTCATCACCTCATCTCCTAGTGTACCTGACACATTGTTTTGGCAATAATAATCATATTTCTAGATTCTTCATCACATTTTTCATCTAGATGCATTCATGCTTTTTTATGCTTCCGTAATCTGGCATCTGTAGTTGGAAAAATCCCTCTATGTTCAAGAACCATACAATCATATTTAATCCCTTAACCTGGCCACTCCAATTTATGATATCTAACTTTCATTAAGTTTACATTACAGTGAGAGATTTTGGTTTGGTTTCATACTGAGCTTCTAGTCAAATAAAATACTTAGATTATCTCCATGTGGAGAAGAAAGCAGTTTGATCTAGCCATCCCCCTTTTCTGTTCTGGGGCGATAAACCAGTTGAACAAAAGGTGAAGATTTTACTATATTGCAATTTACTTTGTTACAAAACATGATTACGGCCTATGGTGTCCTATTACTTATTATGAATTTTTATATAATATATTAAGTATTGACACATTTTAATTGAATATTTCTTAAACATATTTTATATGCTTTATTTTGAGACTTCATTCTTTCTCCCTCATTTTTCTCTGTCCCTTTAGCACAAGTAAACAAAGAAGATATTTTATTTTATTTTTTTAAAGATTTTATGTATTTATTTATTTGAGAGAGAAAGAGCATGAGCAGGGGGAGGGGCAGAAGAACAAGAGGACTCCCCACTGAGCGTGAAGGCCATCCTGGGGCTCAATTCCAGGACCCTGCAGTCATGACCTGAGCCAAAGTCAGACATTTAACTGGCTGACCCAACCAGGCACCCCACAAAGAAGATATTTTAAAATTCTATCTTTGTTCATAATGGTTGTACATCTCATAAAAGTATGATTAATTAGAAAGTTTATAGGTCTGATCTGGTCCTTTGAAAAACTGAAGACTATTAATATCCCTTCATAAAATATTTTACAGACAAGCACAGTTATTAGGAACATGTGTTCTACACTCACAGACCAGGGACTAAGTGGATATAACTGCTTGCCATATATACTCATGGTCCTAGAAGTCATAAGTCAGCTGTAGGTAATAAGTAAATACATAGGCTACCTTACTATTATAATATTGTATGGCATATCATGTTAATCATAATTGTGAGTTTTGGGTGCTTTGTATCTGACTTTGAAATAGGCCTAAATATTTAAATTAAAAATGTCTGCTTGTGATTACAACTTTGGATCAATCAAGTGACCGAACAGAAGTACAAATTAAATTATAGGTTTGATGAGCAAAGCAAGATAAATTTGACTATTTGGAAATGTTATCAACTATTAACAGTAACTGGTAACTAGACTTCCTCATATTTTTACAAGGAAATATTTATTTATCTCATAAAGTTGCAAGATACATTTCAAGATTTTCTACCAAGAAATGATTTAAGTTGGTTTAGAAACTTACTGATAAAGTTAAACTGGTATCTAATTGAAGACTATGCTCAGTTGTTAGCCATTAATATATGTGTATACACACACACACACACACATACACACATGTATATTCATACATATTCCTACTATTTTTCAATGGATCTGAATAAGTTAAAGAACATATTGAAATTTAAATATAAGCTATGAAATGACTGATATAATTAGCAAGGTCTTACATATATGAATTTTCTTTTCTTGAGACGGTGTAACAGAAATAAAATTCAGAAATAAAGGTAAATTATGAAGTTAAAATGGTAAACTGGCTGAAATTTCCAATCATTATGCCAATTTTATTTTATGTTCATCAAAACAACCCAATATTTTATTGCCTGACTTTGCAATAATAAAATATAATAGGTATGAATTTGTAAGATGCATTAATAATTTAAAAAGTGATTTAAACATTATGGATAGGCATGTGATTTCTTTACAATTAAAGAAATTTCAAACTATTTCTTCTCTATTTCTCCTCTTCCCTTTGACAAATTCAGGCCCTTATAACTTGGTACTTAGAATGCACTTTATTATAGAACCACTTAAAGCTATTTCTTTTTTTTTTAATTAAAGTTATTTCTTATGTGCAGTAGTATTTTCAAGCTGAACACTGTTGTAACACGACCCAGATCCTCGCCAATGTGACTGGGGTTGTGTCCAATACTGTGAGAAAACTGCAGGGGATGGACGGCAAAAGTCTTCTTGGGCCCATGCCCGGAATAGACATGGGAGCAGACCTGGAGTGCTTTCATGTCCTCCTTTAGAATAGATGGATCTGATAAGTGTGAAGAATCATTAACTTGCTTCTTGTCATTTAAAGCTAAGAGATAATCATTGTTGTTCACTTGTCGCACTTGATTGCCTGCCCATAGCCCACATCCCACATGTAGGTCACATCTCACATATAGTTCACATCCTGCACGTAAGTCTATATTCTGTTTATAACCGGATCTAGGGTAAAATATAAAAGAAGTTATTGTAAGAAATATAAGTCATCTACTGATCAGCAGTCAGTAGTCCCCTCCATCATTTCGGCTCCAATCACTAGGATCCCCACCTCATGAAGGTGACAGAGCACCAAACAAATTTTAGGCTTCAATAATTTTTCATAAATAAATGGTAACCAGATTACTTATTTTTATCTTTAACAACGACTTATTATTAAACCACTTTTTTAGTAGGCACTGTGCAAATTAAACTATATCATGAAATTCATGAGTTAAGTTATATTGATTGATATTTTCTCCCCATTTACATTATTGTCTTCTTGAAGACAAGGGACATGTTAATGTTTCAGTCAGATGCAGTTGAAAGGACACTAATCTCAAAGTTACAAGACCAAGACACTAGTTTCTTTTTTTTTAATTTTAATTCCAATATAATTAGCACATGGTGTTATATTACTTTCCAGTGTACCATACAGTGATTCAACAACATCATCTAATGCTCATGATGACAAGTGCACTCCTTAATCCCCATTACGCATTGCTCTGGTAATCATCAGTTTGTTCTCTATGGTTAAGTGTCAGCTTCATTGTTTCTCTCTCTCTTTTTTTTCCTTTGCTCTGTTGGTTTATTTCTTAAATTCCACATATGAGTGAAATTATATGGTATTTGTCTTTCTCTGTATGATTTTCTTTTTTGCTTAGCCTTATACTCTCCAGCTCCATCCATGTAGCTGCAAATGCCACAATTTCATTCTTTCTTATGGTTAAATAATATTCCATTGCATATATATACACCACATCTTCTTTACTCAGTCATCATTCAATGGAAACTTGGGCTGCGTCTGTAATTTAGCTATCATAAACAATGCTGTTATAAACAAAGGGGTGCATGTATCTTTTTGAATTTGTGTTTTTGTATTTTTCGGGTAAACACCTAGAAGTGTGATTACTGGATCATGGGATAATTCCATTTTTAATGTTTTCAGGAACTTTCATACCATTTTTTTAAAGTGGCTGCACTGGTTTGCATTCCCACTAACAGTGCAAGAGCCTTCCCTTTCTCTGAATCCTCATCAATTGCTGTTTCTTGTGTTGTTAATTTTAGTTACTCTGGCAGGTGTGAGTTGATGCCTCATTGTGGTTTTGATTTGCATTTCCCCGATGATGTTTGATATTGAACATCTTTTCATGTGTCTGTTGGCCATATGTATGTCTTCTTTGGAGAAATGTATGTCCATGTCTTCTGCCCATTTTTTAATTGGTTTTTGGGTATTAAGTTGTATCAGTTCTTTGTATATTTTGGATATTAATCTTTTATCATTTGCAAATATCTCCTCACATTCAGTAGGTTGCCTTTTAGTTTTCCAAGACACTAGTTTCACCTTAACTATAGTAATATACTTAGGGAGCTTCTTAAATTCTCTGATCCTTAATTTCTTTTTTTAACCTAACAAAAGAAAACATAGTATCTACTTTCCTAATAATGTGATGGTTGAATAAGATAATACATAGAAAAGAACTTCTTTTGCTCTAAAGTATCATGAAAAAAGATGTTTGATTATTATGTTTGCAATAATAGTTTCTAAAAAAGGAAAATAAAGGAAGGAGAGATGAGATAGACATAAAGGGAGGGAGAGAGAAAGAGTGCAAGAGACAGCAAGAAGCAACTTACTCCCTTACTTTTATAAAATTAGAGAGCATCATGATCATCTAAATCAGTATTCTAAATTGTCTCCTAAATGGAGAAAGGGGGAGGGAAATGAGGAGGTTGAATATATCTGGGTATTTTGGTTGTCACAATACCTGGAAAGTGCTACTGTATTTATAGGGGTGGTTAGCTGGGAGCCTAAACTTCCTGTAGCCTGCAAGATAGTGCCACACAAAAGAATTATCTTATTCAAAATGCCAATAATTATGCCAAGAAAATAATTTTTAGAACTTTTCTTCATATTTGAGCTAAAGAAAGTGAATTATGTATCAGTACCTATATTTTTAAATTCTGGATCAAAACCCAACATTTATAATAAACCAAATATAGTCCTACTTATATGCTCATTTGATAACATATTTTATGAAATCCAACATAACCTAATAAATTATCAATGCCTATAAGGTAAGAACTTTTACAAACATTTAATTAATTATTGATGGAGCTATATAGACCGAGCTTTATAATTTGAATTATTTCTATTCCATGTTAATTTCTGATATACTGTAGGAATATTTTAACATCATTATAGTACAAAGTTTTGAGACAAATTAGTCATGAAGCTCAGAGCCTAAAAAGAAAAAAAAATAAGATTTCTGATATTATTTAGCCCTGGGCAATTGTAAAGTTTTCTTTAAAATTAAGAAACAAGCCTATTGTCCCTGACCTCGGTATTAGTTCAGACAACTTTTAAACATTGTGGGATGAATCCAGTGACTTGTCTGCACACTAGAAGAATGTCTTTGCAAGTAGAAATTAATCCCTCCTCCCTCCAAATTAAAAAGTGCCTTCCATGGCTCAGTGTTAAAATCAATGCATCATTATATACTATCAAATCATTCACTCTCCTTTACATTTGAACACTATATTTTCCAAATACCTTTATGGCATTGATGTTCAACTTTTGTGATTCTTCAGATATGAACAGTCTTTAATCCTCTCTTTTGCCATGAATTTGAGTCCTCCTCAGGTTATAAGCAAGTAAAGATCCATATACACCATTGTATCAAGTTCCATATGATCTGGAGACAATGTATTTTAAAAATTTGTGGGTAACATTGTAGCTTTCTAGCTTCGTCCTAATGAAATGTCAATAATAGGACCTAACAGTTTCCACTACTTTTAGGAAAGAAGACCACTAGACTAATAAATTTTCTTGGATTTCAGTAATAGTTTAGGATTTGTCTACTATCAGTCACCTTCGAGACAGATATTTTTCTTCAATTTGTTCTCCTGATACTTACTTCAAGGAAAGTGCAGCTCATTTCCATACAATTCAAACCTATTTATACAGTGATTCAGTCCAGAAAGTTAAAGGGTGGAATATAAATATTAAATGAATATTAGTAATGGTGGAATATGGTAATGTCATCAATCAGGAATAACTTTGCTTAGTTTGGTCCTTATGTACTATGCAAGTTCAATTTAATTGAAAGGGGGAAATGAATAAAAATTGTAAGCCTTCTGAATGAATATGAGTGGTTTATTCTTTTATTATGTGACATCTTGATTAAAATATTTTTATTTCTCCCAACTCCAACATTACCTAGAGCCAAGTTTAATTTTTTGGAAGAATTGCTAAATCAATCTTCTTCCCTCTATTCCTTTTTTATGTACAAATCATGAGGAGATAAAATTCAAACAAAATATTTTCTGACATAGGGACTTGGTCATTTCCTCTTTGTGTTGGGTAAATCATTTCTCATCACAGGATACAAAATTTCAGGAAAATATATTAAAAATACAACTAGAATGCTATTAGATTTATTAAATATATGTAGCAAATACATTGAATTAATATAAATAATACTCATTTCATGGTTTCTATGGTTGTACCTATATTGCAAGTGCTTGCTACATTTATTCTCCAAATTGGTTCTTGCAGTGTACTTGCCTTATTTACTGCTTCTTAACTCTTTAAATTAAAAGTCTCCATACCCAAGAAACACAGTTTCTATGTTGATAGCCCATTCATGGCCAGATAAACAACTTTTTAAGATGATATTTAACTTCTTGGTGGACACTTTCTTAGAACCATGTCTAAAGATTACAAGTTCTCCATCTAAATGGAATTTCCTTGGTATATTCAAGGTAGAGTGAAGGAACAAACCATAATCTTTCATCTGGGAATTTTATTTTCTAGTTCTGGATCCACCACTAAAGGAGTGACCCTGAGAATTTACTTGTCTTGATTACAAGTAATTTCTGAATGTAAGGATTTTTAAAAAATATTTATTTATTTATTTATTTGAGAGAGAGGGATAGCACATGCAAGAGCGCAAGTGCATGTGGATGGAGAGGTGGAGGGGCAAAGGGAGAAGCAGACTCCCTGCTAAGCAGTTAAATGTAGGGATTGTTTCTAAATGTTTCTAAATGTTTCTAAATGTAGAGATCATCCCTTGTGTTTTTAGCTTGTTTATATACTGTTGTGAATATTGCTTTGTTTTCTGTTGCTATTTTTTCTCTTTTTATTATGGAAAATTAGAGACATACACAAAGGAAGAAAACAATAAACCACCTCTAACAATACAGAAAATATTAAAATACTTAAAACACCTGGTGTACTCCTTCTCATGTGCATTCCCCCTTTATTCACCATAAGATTTATACTCTTGAATTGCATGTTATCCTCCTTGCATTCTTAATTCATGGACACATATTCCAAAACAGTATCGATGTTTGTATTAATTACCATTGTTTTCATATCTTCCAAATGCAAGTACTGGAGCTATTACATAATCAAATATATATCCTTTGCCTCAGATCTTCCCAAATTTCCATTTCAGGGATTCTTTGTATTATTGGGCTAAAACACTCCAGGGATGATCACTACTCCACTTACTACTAGGAGTATTGTCCTTGCTTCCATGTAACCAGCAATTGATGTGATTCCAGAACTCACTCCTATAGTCAGCTTCCTAAAATCACTGTCTCTTCCAACTACCTTTGTTGGGTTTCCCCAATAAGAGATACTGAGATGAGAATTTGAATGAAAGCAGTTTGTGTGAGAGGTGATCCCAAATCCTGGAAACCCTGGTGGGGGAATGAAAAAGTGAGAGATGGAAGGAAATAAACCAATAAACAATTTGTTACTGAGCAGCAAACTCATGAGGTTAAGTTGGGCTCAGTCCATATGGGGAACCAGGCCCACAGTCAACTACTCAAGGAGGAGTATGGTATTTATCCCCACTCTCCACTGTCATTGACAGAGGGACATACTAACTCTCCAGCACTTTGGGCCTGCCCCATGACTGGGCTGGGAGAAAGCCTTCAGTGGAGAGCTGCTGATGCTTCCTGAAGCTTGCCCTTGGCATGTACTGAAATGGTATCAAATGGATATGAGCCAGGCTCTGACAGCATCTGCTACTATCCTCCACTGTCAGAGGACTTCTCTTTCTAATACACAGATCTGATCTCATCATAGTCTTGATTAAAATTGCTAAATAGTTTCTAAATTCCTATAAGAAAAATAAATCCAAATACATGTATGTGGAATTTAAGAAACAAAACAAATAAACAAAGGAAAAAAAATAGAGGCAATCCAAAAAAACAGACTTCTAATTTATAGAGAACAAACTCATAGTTACCAGATGGGAGGCAGGTGGGGTGATGGGTGAAATAGGTGAAGGGGATTAAAGGTACACTTACGCTGATGAGCACTGAGTAATATATGAAATTGTTGAATCACTATATTGTACACCTGAAGTAAATGTAACACTGTATGTTAATTACACTGGAATTAAAATTTAAGAAAACAAACTAGAAAGAAAAAAAAAAGAAATGCATTAATGAAGCATTAGAGACTCTTCAAAATAACTAATCTAAGAAACAAAACAAATAAAAAAACAGTCAAAAATAAGCAGAAAAAAAATCATAAATACAGAGAAAACTGGTGGTAGCTAGAGGGGATAGACATTGGGGGATGGGCGAAATAGGAGAAAGAGATTAAGAGGTACAAAATTCCAGTTATAAAATAAATAAGTCATGGGGATGAGAAGTCCAGCATAGGGAATAGTCAAGAATATTATAATACAAATCAAGATATATCATATCTATATATATATATCTTGATATATATCAAGATGTTATATTCTTGATATATAATTTATATCAAGAATATTATAATAAGAGCACCTGGGTGGCTCAGTGGGTTAAGCTTGCCTCTCTGTTCAGCAGGAAGCCTGCTTCCCCCCTCTCTCTGCCTGCCTCTGTTTGCTTGTGATCTCTCTCTCTCTGTAAAATGAATAAATAAAACCTTTAATAAAAAAACATGTTCTAAAAAAATTATTGTAGTAAGTTTTGGGGCGCCTGGGTGGCTCAGTCAGTTAATCATCCAGCTCTTGATTTCAGCTCAGGTCATGATCTCACGTCCTGGGGTCAAGGCTTGTGTCTGGCTCTGTGCTCAGCACGGAGTCTGCTTGTCCCTCTCTCTCAGTTCCTCCCCCCACACTCTATCACTAAAATAAATAATAAATAAAATCTTAAAATACTAATAATATTGCAATAAGCTTTCATGGTGTCATACGATGACTCCACTTACCATAGTGAGCATTTTGCAATGTATATAATGGTCGAATCACTGTGTTGTACACCTGAAACCAATATAATATAATTATATATCAACTATACTTCATTTAAAAAGTTTTAAAAATCATTTCCAAATCTACTTAATGAGGTATGGTCTAGATGTGTTGTTTTTCTCTTCACTACCCACTTTGGAATGTGATGTTTTATTTAACTTTTAACTTTCCTTTTTCTTATTACCTAGGAGATGTAAAGGTCTTTCTCATGAAGAGAGTTGGAGAAGAACCCCTATAACAATCCTAGTGCAAGTAGTGCTTTTTTTTTTCTGTAAGAGATGATGTGGGACCAATAGACCCTATCATCTAATGATCACAAGTGATCATGTGTATATTCAAAAATTAGAATTTTGCATGAATCTCTATTTCCATAGTCCAGTCTAGGTCTATTATGTGATGTGTTTTATATTATTTCAGTCATTTCTATAAATTTGAATAAAATCATTCTCAATGTCTATAAAGAGAATCACTGGTTCCAGTTCTCCATAAGCTGGGCATGGGGGTAATATGGGGAGTACATTCAGTAAACTTCTCTTCCCTACCCTCACTTACTTCCTCAAATTGGTTTATAGGTCATAGTGTGTGTGTTGCATTTTAAGTTGGTTTAAGATAGTACTTCTCCTGGTAGTACTTACTATTGAGGTCCCTTTGATGATGAGATGGTTTTTGTTTCTTGGATTCTGCCAGAGCACATAAAGCCCTGCTGGCTAGTCATATGATTAAGAGCACTGAAGCCATGCTGGATGAATGTGGAAAGGAATAGACCCCATATTGTCAAGATTCATTTACTGCCTTTAGTACTATTTTATGGAGGTAGGGGTTTTCAACTACTTCTTACTTTCATCTGTGGTTTTGACCACCATGAAAAAGCAATACACTAAGTCCCTTTGGGAAAGTCACTTTGTCAAAGCACTATCCAGCTTTTTGTTACATATTGTTTTGCATATTACTTCAACTTTGGATTCCTGAATGGAAGTTTACCAACAATATTGTGCACTCTAATAGAAATATTCCACATCATTTACATTTCATGTTACACTTTTAAAACTACAATATTTCAATTTATATTTAGAAGTACACAAATGAACTGAATTGGAAGTATAAAAGAGAAATACTCCAAAAGTGATACTAAATGTTTAGGATGGAGAGTGTACTGGAAACTACCCCGTGGGCCTCCTAATTCTTCAGAAGCCAACCGAAACATTCTTTTTTATGATTTTATCTTTATTGTTCCTACATTACAAACCACAGCACCTTGAATTTCACCTCTTATATTTTCTCTAAAACAAAATCAATAAACACAGTAAAAAGGAGCTTCTTGTATGGTTCTTTTATTGACAACTTTCCATGGATTTTACAAGTGTATACTATCTATTTCTTTAAAGGTAACTATATATTTCTCAATATAGGAAAAACATGGAAGATAGGTTATTACTAAAAATCCTTCATAAATATTTTGGTAGCAGTATATTGAAAATGTTTTTTTGTGTTTTTCTGTTGGAAAGACATTTTTAAATGCTTAATTTGGGGTTTATGGTGTGAAGATTACATACATGTTTATATCTACATAATATGGTTATATTTTGGAAGAAAATAAATATAAAAATAAAATTCTTTATATGTAGGGCTTTCAGAACATGGGGATTTCTAACAGCTCAAAGAATATAGCAATTTAAAGATGGACAGGCTATTATCATATTAAGTTGTCTGAAAACAAAATCCCCATGATCTATAGAAATCTAACTTGTTTCTGATTATTAAAAATCTTGTAGTCAGTAAACTTAGTATCTAAAAATTGGGTTTTTCTCAGTTCTTTTTCTTTAGAAACCAGAGAAGAAACTGAGTGGGAAGAAAACTGCAAATAATCCTAATACCATCCCCCATCTTTGTGGGCAGACAATATAGACAGATAAATAATTTAACAATCATTTCAGTAAAACATGTCAAGTATGGAAGGATACAACAGATACTAATGCCAGCCAGGATGGGAGGATGATGTGGTACATCAGAAAAGCTAATCCTGGAAGAAACACTAAGTAGATATAGTGAGAATGAATCAACCGTACTGCTATGAGCATTCTTATTTCTGCCTCTTAGCAAATACATGTAAGAATTGGTGTCGGCTTTATAGATAAATATGTATGTGTGTGTGTGTGTGTGTGTGTGTGTGTGTGTGTGTGTGTGTGTAGAGAGAGAGAGAGAGAGAGAGAAAGAGAACAGCTGAGTCATATGCAAGTGTTCAGGCTTAGTAGCACTGCCTAAAAGATTTCCAGCATGTTTGTCCCAATTTACACTTGCATCAGCAATATATGAGACTGTCACTTGTTCTATAAACTTGTCACTACATGGAAGGTAAAAGGGGAAGGTAGGAGCTGTTGGAGGTAGAGTTTGGAGGTTAATAGAATGCTCCAGGCTGAGGAATAGCATATGCAAATGGCTAAGGAGAAGGGGAAACATGGCTCATTTGAGTTATATGGTGTGTATGTTTGTGGATGAGCACTGATAGAAAATGAGACTAAAAAAGGAAGAAAGAAAGAAGAAAGAAAAAAAGAAAAAAGAAAATGAGACTAAGTAGGACTAAGTAGTAAGCAAGCATGAGATCATAAGAGGTTTTGCATGCCATATGAAAGGTTTGAAATTTGTCTTTTTTATGAGAATGTTATATTTATATAATATTAATTTTCTAATTCATATTTATGTATTTTTTATTTATACGTCTGCTCTAGAAAGCTTATTTATTTCTGTTTTTAATTAAACTATAGTTGACACACAATGTTACACATTAGTTTCAGGTGTACAACATGGTGACTCAAGGAGTCTGTACGTTATGTTATGTTCACCACAAGTGTAGCTACCATCTGTCACCATACAGCACTATTACAGTACCATTGACTATATTCCCTATGCTGCATATTTCAATCCCATGATTTATTTATCCTATAACTGGAAGCCTGTTTCTCCCACTCCCTTTCATCCATTTTGTCCATCCCCCACTCCCCTACCCTCTGACAATCATCAGTATGTTCTCTGTATTTATGGTTTTGTTTTCTGTTTTTGTTTGTTCATTTGTTTTGTTCTTCAGATTCCACATGTAAGTGAAATCATATGGTATTTGTCTTTCTCTATCTGACTGATTTCATTTAGCATAATACCCTCTAGTTCTCTCCATGTTTTTAAGTATGAATGATGAAGTTTAAATTTCTTTTGCTTATAAGACCCTTGTCATAGAAGAGCCAAATAATGTCAAATGAAAACCAACAAAAGAGAATTGGTTAACCAGGACTGTCTGTGGTCTGGATTTCAAAAGAGAAAAATAAAAGAGAGGCTTTGAGATGGGTGTGTCCTGTGTCTTCTTTATCTATTCATCTATTAATGAACACTTGGTTTGCTTGCATATCTTAACTATTGTAAATAATGCTGCAATAAACATAAGGATGCATATATCTTTCCTAATGAGCATTTTCATTTTCTGTGGCTAAGTAGTAGTGGAATTAGTGGATTGTATGGTTATTTCTATTTAAAGTTTCTTGAGGAACCTCTCTATTCATTTCCACTGTAGCAGTTTACATTCCCACCAACAGTGCATTAGGTTCCTTTTTCTCCACATCCTCACCAACACTTGTTATTTCTTGTCTTTTTGATACTAACCATTCTGACAGGTGTAAGGTGTTATCTCATTGTGGTTTTGATTTGCATATCCCTGATAATGAGTGATGAGGAACATCTTTTCATGAGTCTGTTGACTATCTGTATGTCTTCTTTGGAAAAATGTTTATTCAGGTCCTTTACCATTTTAATCAGATTATCTGTGGGTTTTTTTTTTTCATGTTGACTTGTACAGGTTTTTTGTACATTTTAGATATTAATCCTTTATTGGATATATCATTTACATGTACCTTCTCCCATTCAGTATGTTGTCTTTTAGTTTGGGGTTTTTTTAAAAGATTTTATTTATTTATTTGAGAGGGAGAGAGTGCACAAATGAGGACAAGAGCAGGGGAAGGGGCAGAAGAAGAGGAAGTGATAGAAGCCCTGCTGAGCAGGGCTCTATCCCAGGACCAGGAGATCTATGACCTAAGCTTATGACCTGAGCCAAAGGCAGATGCTTAACCGACTGAGCCAAACAGGTTTCCTGTTGTCTTTTAGTTTTATTGATGGTTTCCTTCACCAAGCAAAATACTTTTATTTTGGTGTAGTCCCAATAGTTTATTTTTCCTTTGTTTCCTTGCCTGAGTAAAAATATCTAGAAAATTGTTGCTAAGGCCAATGTGGAAGAAATTACTGCCTATATTTTCTTCTAGGAGTTTTATGGTTTCAGGTATCACATTTAAATCTTTAATCCATTTTGAATATTTTTTGTGTATGGTGTAAGAAAGTGGTCCAGTTTCATTCTTTTGCATGTAATTGTCCAGTTTTCCTACACCATTTATTGAAGAGACTTTCTTTTCAAGAAGTTTAAAATTTATCCAAAAGGTAACAGGAAACCAATAAATATGTAGAGCTTTTTAAATGTTAATTAAACTTTAATAAAGTGATTTAGAAAAAAAGGAATGAAGGATTTTTGTAAGATCACAGTAGCCAACTTTAAGGAGCCCCAAGTAATCAAAGCTGGAACATTTTGTGGAGAAGAAAACAAATATAGCATTGGATTTAAGCCCATAAAATAAAAGCCATAGAAAAATATCCATAGGTCCACATGGATATAGACAAATAATCAAATAAATAAATAGAGAAGAAAGGACTGCTCTTTCTTAGACTTGAATTCCAAATGATACATGTAAGAAGAAAGAAGTATATAGAAAATTCACTGTTAAGCATGCACTGTGGTAATAATTGATGCAGACTAGCTTCACTGCTGGAGTCTAAAAATGGTAAAAGTTTGATAAGAAGCAGAATTTGCATAGTCTCAAACTATCTCTTCAGAAAGATTTGTCAATCACAAATGGAAAGATAGTAACTTCATGGTAGAAAAACCTGGAAACTATCTTATCCAAATGATCATGGGTAATAGAACCAGTAATAAGACATGTTGACATAATGAAGTCTTGATATGATACATAAAGGGCACAACATGTCTGTGGTATTCTTGACAAAAATGTATAACCTCATTCAAATCATGAAAAACACATCAGACAAACCCAAACTGAGGACTATCTACAAAGTAACTGACTAGTACATATCAATATTATCAAGATGATAAAAGACAAAAGACTCAGAAACCATCAGAGATGGGAAGAAACTAAGAAGACAAAACAACTAAATACAATGTGAAATATGACATTGGATCCTGGAACAGAAAAATGGGAATTAGTGGGAAAATTGCTGAAATACGAATAAGAATTATGATTCAGGGAATAGTATTGAGCCAATATTAGTGTACTGATTATGATCATTGTTATGTAAAACGTTAACTTTAGGAGAAGATGGATGAGGGATGTATAATTAATTAATTTTTACTTACAGAAAGTTTGCAAACTTCTATTTTTGCAAACTTTCTGTAAGTATAAATTAATTCAAAATTAACAACTTAAAAATATGACTGATTCTTCATAGTAGGAAAGGAAATAGAGATGTCCATTGCCTAAAACACAGTGATTGCAATGAATAATTGTGAAATGAATAAATAAATGAAATAATGAAAGACAGCTTACCAAATTCCCAAAAGGTGAGCAGCCCAAATGCCATAGTAAAAGGGGCTTAAATACTTCCTAATCATTTATTTCAGAACAGAACAGCTAAGTCAAACATTACATTTCAAAATGTATTAAATTCACAGCTCCTAGTTCTCTTAGAACAATAGCAACAAAACACAAAGAACAAATGAAATAGGAGTTTTATGTTGGAGAAAGTTAGTACCATCTTATCTAGGCCTCAAAGAGAAACAAAAACAAAAACAAAACAACAAAATTGACTAATAGAGGGAAGAGTGATAGTTTAATCCCTGGGTTAAGATAAATTAGAAAAAAATATTTTAATACCTGTATTTAAACACTTCATAGAAAAAGAGAGATTGAGATCCAAAAACCAGTGCAAGTGCCAACTTAAAATACCCAGTAGAAAGGTAACAGAATTGTGACATCTACGTGTTTCGTTAGCACAGTGAAAAGAAGGAAAATAAAAGCAATACAGATCATAAAAAGGACATTTAGGACCTCTAGTTAAAGCTGCTTATAGAAATCTAAAATTATGATTACATAGAAGTGAGCTACCTAGTATGTTGGCTACAAGCCTTATGTTGTTATTGAGCCCTTGAAAAATAGCTAGTTCAAATTAAGTTGTGTTGTAAATGTACAATATATACCATATTTTGAAGACTTAGTATGAAGGAAAGAATGTGCATTATCTTATGAAAGTATCTCGATTAAATATTGGAATAACATTCTAGATAAGTTAATAAAATTAGTAATCTCATTTAATTATTTTACTTTTTTGTGTTTTGTTTTGTTTTTTACTTTTTGAAAGTGGCTAGTAGAAAATTCGAAATTACTTCTGTGGTATACATTTTATTTCTGCTTGCATTATATTTCATTTGGATAGCACTGATACAGAAGATGAAAGAGAGATGAGTAAGGAAGCAGTATTTTTAGCAGCACTGAGCCTAATCATTAAAACTCAAATATGTCTTTTTAATATTTATTTGTTATTTGTTCTTACATTCATACTTTCTTTTAAATTTCCACTTGTACCACCTTTTCACTTCAGAACTGTAGTATTCATCAACTACTTAGTAAGCTCTTAATTCCAAGGCATGATCTTCTAGAGGAGCATAATAAAGTTGTTGCTAAGTATCTCATTCTATAGCCTGGCAATCCTTCAGGGTATGGGTAGGGACAAGGATCCTAGAGATGGACCTCATGTGGCATGTTTTAATTCATATATTTCAGTGTCCAGCATAGAATTTTGTTTCAATGTCTCTTAAAAGATCCTGTCATTTTTTCTGGACTTGCCCAGTTTCTGGGGGCTAAAGGATCAAAAGGACACAAGGGAAAAATAATTTCCTTCCTCTTTGTATTTATACCCCATCTTCCTTTCTGTTCTGAAATCCTAATGAGACACAGCACACAGCCATATCAAAGCCTTTCTTTTAATTTTTCTCTGTTGAAATCCAGACCAGATAGTCCTGATCAACCAACTCTTCTTTTTTTTAAAGAAACATACTCTATATTTTTTTAATTTCATTTTTTCAGTGTTCCAAGACTCATTGTTTATTCACCACACCCAGTGCTCCATGCAATACGTGCCCTCCTTAATACTCACCACCAAGCTAACCCATTCCCCTACCCCCCCTCCAAAATCCTCAGTTTGTTTCTCAGAGTCCACAGTCTTTCATGGTTCATCTCCCCCTCCAATTTCCCCCAATTCATTTCTCCTCTCCATCTTCCAATGACATCTGTGTTATTCCTTATGCTCCACAAGTAAGTGAAACCATATGATAATTGACTATCTCTGCTTGACTTATTTCACTCATTGTAATCTCCTCCAGTCCCATCCATGTTGATGCAAAAGTTGGGTATTCATCCTTTCTTATGGCTGAGTAATATTCCATTGTATATTTGGATCACGTCTTCTTCATCCATTCATCTGTTGAAGGGCACCTTGGCTCTTTCCACAGTTTAGTGATTGTGGCCATTGCTGCTCTAAACATTGGGGTACATATGGCCCTTCTTTTTACTACATCTGTAATCAACTCTCTTTTGTTGCTTTTCACTTGACCCTGCTTGGTCCTTCATGATGAAGACCTTATAAACAAAAGAGATTTAAAGTTAACGATGTCTATTTAACATGTTTCATTTGAGTCCTATATTAATTATTATACAATCTCTTTGGTCTCATGAACCCTGTTCTCTGATCAAAATTGTTGAGGACCCAAAAGAACTTTTATTAATATGCATTAGAACTATCTATAGTTACCATATCAATTAAAACTAAGAAATTTTACAAAACATTTATCAATTCATTTAAAGTGACAATAATAAACTCATTAAATATTTTATAACATTTTCATGAGAAATAACTACATTTTAAAAATGAAAATTAGTGAGAAGAATGACATTGCTTTGTATTTTAAAAAAATCTTTATTTTGGGGGTGCTTGGGTGGCTCAGTTGGTTGGTACTTGGTCCAACTCTTGGTTTTGGCTCAGATCATGATCTCAGGGTCTTCTCTGCCTCTCCCTGTCCATCTGCCCCTCACCTCAGGCTCTCATGCTCTTTCTCTAAAATCAATCAATCAATCAATCAATCAATCAAAAAATTTCTCAGTCTGGCTTAATAGAAGAGAGTTAGAACATTGTAACTACTTCTGCATTTGAGCTGGAGCAATGTATAGTTTTGGCTGATGTCTATGGATAAAATCTGGCCTTATACAATTATGAAGTTTGAGAAGGGAGGAATATGGTAACAGTTTTTTTTTTCAGGCAATTGTATGTATACCTCCTCATCACTGTGCTCAAAAGGGCAAGTGGCAATTTCTTAGCAGCTGTAATAATGTGGAATTTGAAACCATTGTCAATGGTCTCTTTGTTCTTTGTTGCCTTATAAACTTGCATACTAGATCTTTTAGGCCTCATAGATTTCCTTTAAGCCATGTCATGGGCTCCATGGACTGCTACCCTAGATGAAAATGTAGTCTTAAATAATCTCCTCAGTTCCTTTCTTCCTGAATGACACTGTTTTTATGCCAACGTGTCCATTGTAAAGGATATTTCCTTCACTATAGACATAGACTAGAAAGATCTTGGTCAAAAGCAGAAAATTTTTAGCATATCACTTTTCCCATATAAATCTTCTCTCTCAGAAGTCTTCTGATGACCTTTTCTTTTTTTTAACTTATGTCAGAGAATCGTCTCCATGACATAGATCAAGGAGTAGAATTCTACCAAGGAGTAGAATGAGGAAGTTGTCAGACAGATTATAAATATTAGCATAAGTGGTCAATAAATAATTACTAAATATGTAAATATGGTATCACACATTTGCAGTTTTCACTGACTAATTGCCTATCTCTTGCATGTTAGCAAGTGAAAATATTGAATTAGTTGGGCCTCCTGGTATGAAAAATAATGAGTTAAAAATTCAGAGATTCAGAAGAAATGCAAGTACAAGAGAATTTTACTTACTGGTGAATTTTAATAAAGATTACCATATCTGATTTGGTTCTCACACCTAGAATTTTGATTTATAGATAGTCTTCTATTAAAATCATTTCATCCATAAATTAACTCTTTTAATAAAATCATGAATTTCTTGTTTATGAATTTACTCATTATCCTCCCTCAGATTCTATGGTTATCTTTGATATTGACATATAAATCATGCTTTTAGTTATTTTACTATTTTATATTATACAGTAATCTTAACATTTACAAGTTAGCATTATTTCTCCACACTTTTTGGGGGACAGAAGAGTGCAAACACAACACTTTCTTTACTCTGCTCATTGTACCATGCACAAATGTTAGTAAATTTTTCTTTGATTTAGCCAAGGTTTATGCAAGTTCCCCCTCGGTTCCTGCTATCGGCTGGGGGTACCAAGAGACACAGGTGCTTTGGGCTATCATATTTGATTCGTTCAGCTAACTCCCTTACCAGGCTTTTCTAACTGTAGTTGACTTCCTTTGGCATTTTTCCGCAGGGAGAGAAACTAACTAAGCTAACTCTCCAATCAAGTAGACTATTGTGTTCCAAGAACATGGAATGTTCTTCCATCTTTTTACGTCTTCTTCAATTTCTTTCATGAGTGTTCTGTAGTTCCTTGAGTACAGATCCTTTACCTCTTTGGTTAGGTTTATTCCCAGGTATCTTATGGTTCTTGGTGCTATAGTAAATGGAATCAATTCTCTAATTTCCCTTTCTGTATTTTCATTATTAGTGTATAAGAAAGCCACTGATTTCTGTACATTGACTTTGTATCCTGCCACGTTACTGAATTGCTGTATGAGTTCTAGTAGTTTGGGGGTGGAGTCTTTTGGGTTTTCTATATAAAGTATCATGTCATCTGCGAAGAGAGAGAGTTTAACTTCTTCCTTGCCAATTTGGATACCTTTTATTTCTCTTTGTTGTCTGATTGTTGTTGCTAGGACTTCTAATACTATGTTGAACAAGAGTGGTGAGAGTGGGCATCCTTGTCGTGTTCCTGATCTCAACGGGAATGCTGTGAGCTTCTTCCCATTGAGGATGATGTTTGCTGTGGGTCTTTCATAGATAGATTTTATTAAGTTCAGGAATGTTCTCTCTATCCCTATACTTTGAAGTGTTTTAATCAGGAACGGATGCTGGATTTTGTCAAATGCTTTTTCTGCATCAATTGAGAGGACCAGAATAAACATTGTTAAAATGTCTATACTACCTAGAGCAATCTATACTTTTAATGCCATTCCCATCAAAATTCCACCGGTATTTTTCAAAGAGCTGGAGCAAATATTCCTAAAATTTGTATGGAATCAGAAGAGACCCCAAATTGCTAAGAAATGTTGAAAAACAAAAATAAAACTGGTGGCATCTCATTACCTGATTTCAAGCTTTACTACAAAGCTGTGATCACCAAGACAGCATGGTATTGGCATAAAAACAGACACATAGACCAATGGAACAGAGTAGAGAGCCCAGATATGGACCCTCAACTCTATGGTCAAATAATTTTTGACAAAGCAGGAAAAAATACACAGTGGAAAAAAGACAGTCTCTTCAATAAATGGTGCTGGGAAAATTGGACAGCTATTTGTAGAAGAATGAAACTCGACCATTCTCTTACACCGTACACACAGATAAACTCAAAATGGATAAAGGACCTCAACGTGAGACAGGAATCCATCAAAATCCTAGAGGAGAACATAGGCAGTAACTTCTTTGATATCAGCCACAGCAACTTCTTTCAAGATATGTCTCCAAAGGCAAAGGAAACAAAAGTGAAAATGAACTTTTGGGACTTCATCAAGATCAAAAGCTTCTGCACAGCAAAGGAGACAGTCAACAAAACAAAGAGGCAACCCACGGAATGGGAGAAGATATTTGCAAATGACAGTACAGACAAAAGGTTGATATC
>PISX010012299.1:0-61162 GCA_004024625.1 Mellivora capensis | reverse complement strand
TTGGAGAAGTGTCTGTTCATATCTTCTGCCCATTTTTTGATATGATTATCTGTTTTGCATGTGTTGAGTTTGAGAAGTTCTTTATAGATCCTGGATATCAACCTTTTGTCTGTACTGTCATTTGCAAATATCTTCTCCCATTCCGTGGGTTGCCTCTTTGTTTTGTTGACTGTCTCCTTTGCTGTGCAGAAGCTTTTGAGCTATATGTAGAAGAATGAAACTCGACCATTCTCTTACACCGTACACAAAGATAAACTAGAAATGGATAAAGGACCTCAATGTAAGACAGGAATCCATCAGAATCCTAGAGGAGAACATAGGCAGTAACCTCTTTGATATCAGCCACAGCAACTTCTTTCAAGATATGTCACCAAAGGCAAAGGAAACAAAAGCAAAAATGAACTTTTGGGACTCCATCATCACCATTTTTAAGTGCATAGTTCAGTAGTGTTAAGTAAGTCACGCTGCTCTACAGCCAATCTCTAGAACTCTCTCCCTCTTCCTAAATTGAAACCCTGTGCCCATAAACACTCACTCCCCACTCCTCCCTCCCCCCCAGGCCCTGGCAACCACCATCTACTTTCTGTCTCTATGAATTTGATCACTCTAAGTACCTTATATAAGTGGAGCATAGGCTTCCTAAGGACTTTATACACACGACAGAGAACATTTCTCATAAACATTGCTGGTTGCAGTGCCCAAATCTGAGTCATAAAAAGACTCCATTTGGCCTATCCCTAGCCCCTAATAGATTCTGCCTCTAAGACTTTTCTTCTTCTGTCCCTTAAGTGTCAGTGATCCTTGGGCCTCTGTCTTGGGCCCTCTGTTCTTCCCACTCTACACAGTCTTTCTGAGCAATTTCACTTACTCCCATGTATCCATGTGCTAAAGCCTCCCAAATTCATATTCTCTACCCCAGATCTCTCTCCTCCTGTGTTCTACACCAGGATATTCAACTGCCTACTTGGCATCTACACTTGGATGTCTCCTTGGCACCTCAGATTCAGTATGTCCAAAACTGAACTCTTTCCCCATGCCATTGGCTCCTCATTCTCCGTTCCCTAGGTAAATGAATGGCACTACCATCCACTTGACTGCCTTCTTGCTTAGAAACATCCTTTTCTCCCACTGTTCTACCAACCTGAGCACATGATCAACCATCAAGACCTATAGATTCTGTCCTCTCAAAGTCTTGCTCATCTGCAGCATCTAAGAATGACGGCACCAGGGATAATATAATTCACTCTGCATGGGAAGTAGGCAGAGAAAATCTCACAGATACTTCAGCCAAGTATTGAAGAATGAGTAAGAATATCTCAGGAAAACAGGAGGCTGGATCATTCCAGGCAAAGTAGCGCCTGTGAAAGTACATAGAGAAGAAACAGCACTTAAGAGAACTTTGAAGAGTTAGGTCAGTATCCCTGGAACATAGAGAAAAAGTTGAGAAACATGAAGAGAAAGGCTAGCATGGGGGTTCATAGAGAGCTTTGCACATGGTGCAATGGAGTCACATTTTTCAATGGAGCAATAGGTAAATGTTTTACAGAGCATACTCAGAATGGTGATTACAGATTTCTGGAGGCAGTGCAGGGCATGAGTTGGAGGGGAATATCATGAAACTAACGCTCAATAAATAATCACATCATACATCCCTGATGTTTTCACTCCCACATCCTAAAGGACTTCTTTATGACCTGTGCTACGCTTCACTTCTGAACCTGTGCCACATCTCCTTGACTCCTACCTCCTTGTCTTGTCTCTTATTTAGAACCTCTCACTATGTCCTTAAACCTGAGCTTGATAATCTCCCTCAGGTATTGGATTTGACTTCTTTATTAGGACTAGCATTCCCACTTGTTGAAATCAACCCCAACCCCAACATAGACTCAAGCACAGGAAAGTCTGGGGCTAGGCTGACTGGGGTGCCCACCAAGTGGCTGACATACATAAACACCAAGTCCAAAGGGGCAGAGTTAGGTTGGAAAGAGGTTTACAAAGAAAGGGTTTCGAAATTAGGCTGAAATGACAGCAAAGATAGAGTAGTTGAAACATAATTGGGTGGATGTTTGGGGAACAATAATGACTGATTTTTTTTCATAGTGTTGGGCCTTCATTTTAGTCTGGTTGGTGATTGGAATGTGAGCAGGATGGGTGAATTTAAAAGGCAGGAAGCAGTGCAAACTCTTTCAACCCTCCCCTCTAATAAGGGCTAGGGCTTCCTTGGGTATAGGTAGGGCAGTACATTGACACTTCGGGTCCCTCTTTGTTTCTTGTCTTCCTTCAGCACAGCTCTTTAAGCCAACCTAACCCATCCATACACTGCTGTCCCACTTCCTCAGTTAAAAGCAAATCACAAACCCCTACTAGTTTACATAGAAATCACGCTTTAGTTCTGATTATTCACTTCAAACCTCGTCCCTGATTTTAATTCTACTTCTACCAGTTCTGAACTTTTATTGGAACCACTGTCTTGATTTCTGCTAAGCATCAGGCCTGGTCTCTATGGCATTAAACTTTCAACTCTTTCTAGTGAATGGTGGTTTACCTGTCCCTCTAGCTCTTGGGACACTTGGTTAGCTATAAAAGATTTCACTTAGGGCACCTGGGTGGCTCAGTCAGTTAAGTGTTTGCCTTCAGCTCAGGTCATGAACCCAGGGGCCTGGGATGGAGTCCCACATTGTCCGGTGGTTCCTTGCTCACCATGGAGTTTGCCTCTCCCTCTCTCCTGACCCTCCCCCCTCCCCTGTTTATGCACTCTCTCTCTCTCTCTCTCAAAATAAAAATAAATAAAATCTTAAGAAAAAGACTCTCTTATACTTCGGCCCTGCAGAACCCAACCCAATCCTGATCACAGCTACCTTATAAAATGGACATAGTATTTCTCCATTTAACCCCCAGTAAAGGAGAATTTGAGTAAAGACCTTTTCTTGCAGACCCACTGTTTGAGCTCATAGGGTCAACAAGAGTCTACGATCCTCAGATCTCAGGATTAGTTGGGAGAATATGAATGTGTGTGTGTGTGTGTGTGTGTGTGTGTGTGTGTGTTGGTGGGGGAAAGGTATAGGAATAAAGAGTGGAAAGAGAATGCTTGATAAACAAGGAATATATGAAAAAGAAGATAGGGTGAATGTGCACAAGCCACAATCAAGACTGAATGGCACAATGCTGAATAATTTCATGATATTAAGAAGCCTAGAAAAAGGGGTGCCTGGGTGGCTCAGTTGTTAAGCATCTGCCTTTGACTCAGGTCATGATCCCAGGGTCCTGGAATCAAGTCCCACTTCTGGCTCCCTGCTCAACAGGGGAGTCTGCTTTTCCCTCCCCCGGTTCTTGCACTCTCACTCACTCTCTCTCTCCCTCTCAAATAAATAAATAAATAAATATTTTTAAAAAGAAACCCTAGAAAAAGAAATTAATTTGTGTGGTTGTACAGCTATAGCAGGAGGAGAAGCAGACAGTATCTCAAGCTTGATTATATCTCCAGGTGCCCACGATGGCTTAGGATTTGTAACATTCCTCGGAATGTTAGAGGTTGTCCCATGGTTCTATGGTTCTGCCCAGGTATTCAGAGGTAGTAGATGTAGAAACTGTGGTTGGTGTGGAACAGCTTGTTTCTTTTTTCAGAGACAACTTCATTGAGATATAACTTTCATATAGGAAATATAACCATATATATTACATATGTTACGTAACTAATATAATGAAACGTACCTGTTTTAGGCATACAGTTTGCTATTTTGACCAATGTACACATCTGTGTAACCACCACCAAAACCAAAACATAAAAGGTTCCCTCATGCCAATTCTCAGTTATCCCCAGGCAACCAGTAATCTACTATCTAGACAATAGATTATATGTGTCTTTTCTAGAGTTTCACGTGAATGATATCAAACATATGTGGCTTTCTGGTTTTTTTTAATCAGCATAATACTTTTGAAGATCATCCATGTAGCATGTATCAGTATTACATTGTATCTTATTGCTGAGCAGAATTCTATTGTATGGATGCACCAGTTTGTTTTTCCATTCACATGTTGTTGGACATTAAAGCTATTTCCAGTTTTTGGCTATTGTAAATAAAGCTGCTATAGACATTCATGTACAAGTTTTTGTGTGGACATATCTTTTTACTCCTCTTGGATAAATACTTAGAATTACTGGACCAAATAGTAAGTGTATGTTTAACATTTAAGGAACTACCAGATTGTTTCATTAAATGGTTGTACTATTAACATTTCTACTAGCAATGAGTTTTGGTTGCTCCATAGTCTCACCAACACAGTATTACCAGTCTTTTAATAATAATCATTCTTTGGGTGTGAAGTGTTATCTCAGTGTGGATTTAATTTTTATGTCTCATAACAAATGACACTGAGCATTGTTTCATATGCTTAATGTTCATTTGTATTTTTTTTCTTAGTGAGTTTCTGTTCCACTCTTTTGCTTGTTTTTTAAATCAATTTGTCTTCTTATTTGAGTTTTAGAAGTTATTATACACTTTGCATATAGTATAAGAACTTTCTAATAGTAAACTACTGGTTCTCCCATTTCTGTTTTTAGGCTATTATTGTCATGAACTTTTCTTATACATATGTTATAAACCCATAGCATGTTTTTTTATCATAATATGTTGCTATTATTGTGTAAATAGTCCGTTATCTTTTAAAACAATTTAAGGAGTTTTCAACAATTTATATATTTGCACATATGGCGACCAATCTTGGGCTCTTCAGCATGGATTTGTATTTCCATCTGCTGTCATTTTTCTTCTGCCTGAAAGAGTTAAGGATGATGTTACATGTGGGTTTTTCTTAGGTGGCATTTTTCATGTTGAGGTATGTTGCCTCTCAACATCCTTTGATGAGGATTTTTTATCATGCGTGGATGTTGTACTTCATCAAATGCTTTTCCTGTGTCTATTGAAAGGATCATATGGTTCTTATCCTCTCTTATTGATGTGATGCATTACATTGATTGATTTGTGAATATTGAACCACCCTTGTAATCCAGGAGTAAATCCCACTTGATCGTGGTGAATGATTTTTCTTAATGTATTGTTGAATTCAGTTTGCTAGTATTCTGTTGAGGAGTTTTGCATCTATGTTCATCAGGGATATTGGCCTGTAGTTCTCTTTATTAGTGGTGTCTTTATCTGGTTTTGGTATCAAGGTATGACCACCTCATAGAATGAATTTGAAAGCTTTCTTTCCTTTTCTACTTTTTGGAATAGTTTGAGAATAGGTACTTACTTTAAAAAAGGAATAGGTATTAGTTCTTCTTTAAAGGTTTGATAGAATTTGTCTGTGAAGCTGTCGGCTGCTGGACTTTTGTTTGTTGGGAGTTTTTGATTACTCATTCAAATTTTTGCTGGTTACTGATCTGTTCAAATTTTTTATTTCTTTCTGTTTCAGTTTTAGTAGTTTATATGTTTATAGGAATTTATCCATTTCTTCTAGGTTGTCCAGTGTGTTGGCATATCTTTTTTCATATTCTCTTGTAATCGTTTGTGTTTCTGTGATGTTGGTTTTTCTTTCTCCTCTCTCATTTGTAATTTTATTTGAGTCCTTTATTTTTTTTCTTGATAAGTCTTGCTAGAGGTTTATCAATTTTATTGTTTTCTTTTTCAAAGAACCAACTCCTCATTTCATTGACCTGTTCTACTGTTTTTTTTTTCAGTTTCTATATAATTTATTTCTGCTTTAATCATTATCATTTCCTTTCTTCTGCTCGTTGTAGTTTTTGTTTGTTGTTCTTTTTCTAGCTCCTTTAAGTGTAAAGCTAGGTTGTTTATTTGAGAGTTTTCTTGTTTCATGAGGTAGGCCTGTATTGTTATATACTTACCTCCTAGAACTGCTTTTGCTGCATCCCAAGGGTTTTGGATCATTGTTTTTTTTGTCTTCATTTGTGTCCATGTACTTTTTAGTTTTTCCTTTTTTATTCCTGCTTGACCCATTCATTGTTTAGTAGCATGTTATCTAACCTCCATGTGTTCATGGTCTTTCCGAATTTGTTTCTTGTGGTTGACTTCTAGTTTCATTAGTGTTGTGGTCAGAAAAGATGCATGGTATGACTTTGATATTCTTGAATTTGTTCAGGCTAGTTTTGTGGGCTAATATGTGATCGCCTGTTCTGGAGAATGTTCTGCGTGTGCTTGAGAAGAATGTGCACTCTGCTGTTTTAGAATGAAATGTTCTAAATATATCTATTAAATCCATCTATTCCAGTGTGTCATTCAAAGCCATTGTTTCCTTGTTGATTTTCTGTTTAGATGATCTGTTCATTGATGTAAGTGGGGTGTTAAACTCCCCCACTATTATTGTAGTATTCATTCCTTTATGTTAGTTATTACTGTTTTACGTATTTAGCTACTCCCATTTTGGATGCATAAATAGTTATATTTGTTATATCTTCTTGTTGGATTGTCCCCTTTATTATTATATAGAGTTCTTTGTCTCTTGTTAAAATCTTTGTTTTAACGTCCATTTTGTCAGATAAAAGTATTTCTACTCTGGTTTTCTTTCAACATCTGTTTGCATGATGGGTATTTTTCCATCCCCTCACTTTCAATCTGCAGGTGCCTTTAGATTGAAAATGAGTCTCTTTAGGTTGAAAATGAGTAGGCAGTATATACATGGGTCTTTTAAAATTCCTTCTCTCACCACATTTCTTTTTATTGGAGCATTTAGTCCATTTACTTTCAAAGTAATTATTTACAGATACGTATTTATTGTCATTTTATTATTTGTTTTGTGGTTGTTTCTGAAGATTTTCTCTGATCCTTTCTTGTCTCCTTTCTTTCATGGTTTGCTTGTTTTCTTTAGTGGTATATTTGGATTTCTTTCTTTACTTTTTGCATATTTATTAGTGGTTTTTTATTTGTGGTTAACATTAGCTTTGTACATAACCTCTTCTGCATATTGCAGTCTATATTAACTTGATGGTCATTTGGGTTTGAACCCATTATTTTATTTTCAACTCCCCATTTGGGGTAAGTGCTTTCATACTTTACATCTTTTTATTTTGTGTGTTCTTTTACTGATTTTTTACAGAAATATTAATTTTTACTTCTTTTATGTTTCCTACTTTCATACTGTCATTTTGGTTTCCCCTTTCCACTCAAGGAGTCTACTTTAATATTTCTTGCAGGACTGGTTTAGTGGTCATGAACTCTTTTAGTTTTTGTTTGTCTGGAAAGGTTTTTATCTCTTCTTCTATTCTGAATGATAGCCTTTCTGGATAAGGTATTCTTGGCTGCAGAATTTTCCCATTCAGCATTTTGAATATATCACTCCATGCCATTCTGGCTTGCAAAGTTTCTGCTGAGAAATCTCCTGCTGGCCCTATGGGTTTTCCTTTTGTAAGTTACTGTCTTCTTTAGTCTTGCTGCTAATTTTTTTAATTTATCATTATATTTTGCCATTTAATTACAATATTTGTTTGTGTGGGTCTGCTTTTGTTGTTTTTGATAGGAGTTCTCTGTGCCTCCTGGATCTGGATATCTGTTTCCTTCTCCAGATTAGGAATGTTTTCAGCTCTTATATCTTCAAATAAATTTTCTGCCCCCTTTCCCTCTCTTCTTTTTCTGGGACTCCTATAATATGAATGTTATTATGTTTGATGGAGTCAGTGAGTTCCCTGAGTCTATTCTTGTTTTGCATAATTTTCTTTTCTATCTTTTGTTCAGCTTGATTACTTTCCATTACTTGCTCTTCTAGGTCACTATTTTGTTCCTCTGCTTCTTCCATCCTGCTGTTCATTCCATCAAGCACGTATGTAATTTTCTTCTTTTAGTGCTTTATCTCTGCTATGTTACTCCTTATCTCTGTATTAGGGGTCTCATGTCTTCCACTCTTTTCTCAAGTTCAGTGAGTATCCTTATACTTCTCCATCAGGCATATTATTTATATCTGTTTTGCTTAGTTATCTGGCTATAGTCCCGTTTTTTCATTTGGGACAAATTTCTGTCTTCTCATTTTGTCTAAGGCTCTGTACCTGTTTTTCTGTGTTCAAGAAGTCAGCTACATCTCCTCTTCTTAAGGGTAATTATCTTATAAAGAAGTCCTATAGTGCCTTGCAGTGTAGTGTCCTCTGTTCCCCAGGGTCTGATGCTTCAGGAAGTATCTCCAATATGTGCTGCATGTGCTCTGCTGTTATGTCCTGGCTACTTTATGTCCTGGCTGCTTTATCCTTCAGGCCAGTTGTCTGCAGAGGCTCTCTTTGCCTTTTGTGGGCAGTATTTGGTCCCTGGCCCAAATGTGGCACATTTTAAGTAGGTGTGCTCTGGTCTGCTTTTGAAATGAGACCTATTGCCACTGCCACCTGAACCAGTGCCTCGCAAAACTCCTGGGTGAGTAGATGTAGTGTTGGTAGGGCTTTGGGCCAGTCTTCTTGGGGAAGAATCCTGCCCTGCTGGGACTGAGGCAAGCATGACTGGGAGGGCCAATTCCACTGGAGTGGGGTCGGAGACAGGGCTTGGTGTAAACAGGTTCGGTAGTGTGTGTCTGTGCTGTACTGGTTCCTGCAGGTGGCCCTGTGCTTATGCTTAAAGGTGGGGAGGGAAATGGTGTCTGCCAGTTCCTTTGTTCCCAGAGGGATCTCTCTGTGAATGCTATCTCTCTGGGACATGCTCCAAGAGAAGAAACGAACCTCCTTACTATGTGTCCCAGGTGCTCTTCAGATCATATTTCCATGCTGTATGTCTGCAGGTTGTTTGCTTGCCTTCTTTCCAAGAGCAGCCCCAATGCCTTTGGGTTCACCCCAAGCCAAGCCTACTGACCTTTAGAACTCCAGGCTTTAAGCCCTGGTGGTTGCAAGAACTCACAAAATGTGGCTTTTCTCACGTTCCAAGCCAATTTTTATGGGGATTGATTTTCCTCATTTTCTCCCCTGTGTGCTAGTCTGTCTCTCATCTTTCCCTGAGACCATGGCTCTCTCCCCACTGCAGTGGCCATAATCTGTTTCTCTCCCAAACTGCAATTCTTCACTTTCTACCTTCTTCAGTGTGGCCTCTTCTCTACTTTTAGTCATGGAATTTGTTCTGCTAGTCCTCATGTCATTTTCCGGGGTATTTAGGATGATTTGGCAGTTATCTAGTTGTATTTGTGGGAAGAGATGAGCCTACGGTCCTCTTATTCTTTAACTATCTTCCTGTATCTCCAGAAACATGTAGATACTCTTAATCTGTTAAGTTTCAGCATCATAATCTACTAATTCTGTCTAGAATGAAAGGGAGGATACTTTCAATAGTCTTATACACAAGTGAATTTTTGTTCCTAAGTAACTAAAATAGCTTACAAAGAAGGCCCAGTTCTAGGAAAGTCTCAGTGGGCTGCCCAATGGATAGAAAATGTACTCAAGTTTCTCAGCTTTTTTAGAATTCAGACTTTAACATGGTAGCATTTTTTTGGCCCACCAATAACTTTTTGCTATAGTCACAATACCTACTAAAAGAGTGGGCAGGAGATGGGCTACAATGTAAAACAGTTGGAGGAGCCGTATTAGCCTATAGGATTGGTTGGGCCTAATTCTTTACCATTCCTGCACCCTGCTTTGATTTTGTAGACTTGTGAGCAGTGGCACCTCCCTTCATGACTGGGCAAATTTATGAATGAAGACTTGATCCAGCTAACCACACAGTCCAAGTCACTCTTGAGTTGCCATTAATACCCCTTTGCTGTAGGATCCAGTTTCTTTTGAGACCTCACTATTGAACAGGGACTGGGGAATAGTTCTAACAGCAAAGAATACTATTATTCAAGTGGTGTATTACTCACTGCCTTTGTATAATATCCCAGCTGTACCAAGCACTGCTACCAAAATTATGAAGAAAACTTTCTGTCCCAAAGGACTTAACATCCACCTGATCTCTCATTAGAAAGCCAAATTTGGATTCCTGCCTTGGGGGTGCTATTCAAAGCTCTCCACATTTGCATCTATCTGCCATCATCTGCAGACTGGCGGCCAGGTGCATCCTTTAAATGAGTTCTTGGAGGCATCTCTCTGTACTACATTTCCTACACACAGCAAGTACATTTGTTTCCCAACCTAGTGGGCATGAGATTTACATAGAGAAAGCCACTGCACACCTTCCAGAGGCACACCCTCTTTCAGAGCACTTAGTTCTTTCAATTTAACACTTCTGTAACTCCAGTTGCTGGCCAGAACCTAAGGGATATATAAACTAACCAACAGAACTTCTAGCCCCCCGCTCTGGCAGGCCAATGGTGAAAACAAGAGAAATATTGTCCAGTTTCTGAGTCCAAAGGATCTTTCCCATTGTCTGTGTCCCCAACTGAAGGATGGCTACCTGAAGCCCTTAAAAGAGATGGTCAGCTTTATAGTATTTCTACACTGCTCCCCTGCATATTTTTACCATTCTCATTTTCTTCTGGGTTGCTGCTCAACTGGCCCAATGACCCAAGGTAGAAAACAGGATGTGTTGTAGAAAAGGTAATTGCCTACTCTGTTGCTATGTCCTTTAAAAGCTTCTTGGAGGAATGCCTGGGTGGCTCAGTCAGTTAAGCATCTGTGTTTGGCTCAGGTCATGATCCCAGGGTTCTAGGATCAAGTCCCACATCAGGCTCCCTGCTTAGTGGGGAGCCTGCTTTTCCGATCTCTGCCTGCCACTCCACCAACTTGTACTCTTGCTTGCTTTCTCCTGCTCTCTCTCTCTAGCAAATAAATAAATACAATCTTTTAAAAAATAAAAATAAAACTTCTTGCATGGCGATACTACTGCAGTTCCCTGTCTTAGAACTTGGGAACATGTCTATGTTTTACCACCAGCTCTGAGTCTCTCTTCTACTTGGCTATTTTCAGACTACATTATTATTGAGTGGAGCCAGGTACTCAATAGAGAGCTAAGAGTGCACATATCTCTTCAACTCTGCATTTAGTGATGTCACATTTGTGTCTTTAAATTATCCACAATAGGTGTATTTATACCATGAAAATTAAAAAAAAAAAAAGCACTACAAATCAGAGCCCCACCTCCCCCCAAGGGTCAGTTACACAATGACCAGCAAACAATTGCTTGTACCTTACCTCCCTAACTTTGACAAATCTAATTTGGTTTTATGGTCTTGAAAAGATACTTTTCTCTGAACCTACAGTTTTTGAGGTAGTTGCTTCAGGGAACTGCTTTTTTATTTGAAATGACCATATCAAGGGACAAGAGGAACCCCATCCCCTTGGCCTGTCTAGGTATAAGGAACTTCCCTCTGATCAGAACTACAATAATCCCTTGGGCTCAACTTGCCAGAAGCAGTGTATCAGACAAGTTTTAGAGTTCATCTGGCTTCTTGGGGTTTCTTTTTGCATTTGCCAGATGAGGGCTGTGGCAGTGGTATACATAGAAACCCTGCCAAGTGACAAACCAGCATCAGAACTATGGAGTTTCAGTATCCAACCCTGAGCCTTTGTTGCCAAAACTCCCACTCTTGTACAAAATCACTGGTGATTGAGAGTGGTAGTCCTATTTTGCATGGAAGACATTCTGTTCTAGGTTTGCAGGGAATGTGGGACATATTATATAATTGGTCTCTTGACTGGCAGATAACAAAAAATGATAACACATGCTCACATAGTACTTACCATGTACTAATCACTATTCTAAGTGTTTTACATATGTTAACTAATTTAATTCTCACATCAACCCTAAAATGGGTACTACTATACCACCATTTTACATATGAAGAAGACACTGAGGCATAAGAAGGTTAAGTAACTTCCTTGAGGTCACAAAGCCTGCAGTTAGTAGAATCAAAAGGCAGACCCAGACCATCAATCTCTAGATGTTATGCTGTTAACCACTACATTAAGCACTATATAACTACATAGTTGCCTACTAACACAATGCAGTTAGCAAGTCTCCTGCTATAGCATGACAGTTGACCCCTCCACAGAGCCAACACGTGCTTGGCACTTGTATTCAGGAAGATCTTTTCTGAGCGATGCATTTCTGTTCTGGTAGTGAGTTTCAGTTCCTGGCTTAGGGCTGGTATGAAATGATTTTTCCTCATGAACACAGTTCTGAGATGATCTCAAGGGCACAGATCCCAAATCCCACCCCTGGAATTTCAAATCTGGCATACCCAAGGATAGAACCCATTAAAAGGTGACCTGCGTTTTCCAGTAGAGCTATCAATATTCCCCATCAAACACACACTAAAATCAGCTGCTCTCACATATCACTCATTGGCAACTGTGAAGTATGTGTGTCCAAAGGCTGGGGAAAGCAGGTATGTATGTTTTCCAGAGGGTCTGGTCCAGTCGTGTACTAGAGCTGCCTTGTACTTGCTTATGAGAGCCACTGTTGGAGTTTTAGGAATGTCGCAAATTGGCTGTAAGAATAGTCAGCATTAAGGGGCGCCTGGGTGGCTCAGTGGGTTAAAGCCTCTGCTTTCGGCTCAGGTCATGATCCCAGGGTCCTGGGATCGACCCCCACATAGGGCTCTCTGCTCTGCAGAGAGCCTGCTTCCTCCTCTCTCTCTGCCTGCCTCTCTGCCTACTTATAATCTCTGTCAAATAAATAAATAAAATCTTTTTAAAAAAGAATAGTCAGCATTAAAAACTAAATCATACAAACTTTCAGCTAAAATACCTAAACACAAAGGTAATAAATATTCAAAACTTACCACTTTCTAATTATTTCACAACATTTTCCACCATCTGTGCTCTGGAGGTTGTATATGGCTAGTGTATCTGTATGGTAGAAATAGATTATAATAACGTGCTACAGCCTATTGCTTCCTAACTCCACGTGTACTGATGCCATGTTGGTAGCTTGAAGCACGATGACTCAAAATTGGCCATAGTCAGAATACTTATAACATGAAAATGAGCAAACACAACAAACTGGGGCTTTTCTTTCAGGAAAGCTAGTTATTAGACATTTACTAAGACACCACTAGTCCCTGTTTTCTGATCTACAGCGGTACTGCCCTCTCCCACCAGAGACATGTTCGGTACAACAGTACAGACCCATCCAGGTATAACATCCCCTTGGGTCAATCAAGGTTGTTTATAAATGCCTGAAGTTTACTCAATTCTTCTGAGCATTTATCTACCATTTCGCTGTCCTGACATTGCTAGTTGTGGACCTTTATCTAAGGGGAATGGGTTCCTCTAATCTTTGATCATAGCCATGGCCATAAAGGCTCTGTTCACCTCTGCTCAGGTTCTGGGCTATCCAACTAGACCTTACATACCCTAGTGAAGCTGAATCTGTCAGTATCAATAGGGGACTGTTCTATCACAGAAGAATCTCAGTACCAGTGCCCATTTTCCCTGTCTGATTCTCTAGGAGGCTCATTGTGGACATCACCAATGTCTTTGCAAAAGAAATCTACTAACCATCAAAACTCTTTAAGAAGTATGTTTTCACATCCTCAAGGGTCCCAGTGTTTGGTGACAGAATACTCAGATCGTGAAAGTCTAGAACAACTTAAACACAGTGACTTCTTACTGCTGGTTTACCCTCTGGGCACATGAGGTATGAACTTAGGATACCAGCAAGGCAGAGGTTCCAATAAACTAAGGACTATATTTGGAAAACTTCTGATACTAAACAAAGCACCAAAATAGCATCTCAAGAAAAATAACTTTGCACTTCTCTAATGCCTATTTACAGTTTAGCATTGTTTGTATTTTCAATTATAAATGCAAAGTATATAAATTTCTGTGCTTAGGGCTTCTAAAGGTTTACCATCTAGCTGCCATGTGTCACATTACTCAAGTGGTTAGAGCCTGCCATCTGCTATATCCTAAGCAGCCAGAATTCCTAAGGGGATCCTAGAATCTGGAGTACTATGAGATGGGAAAGCAACTTCACCCAAGGAGATTTAGGTAACAAGGAATTTTGTTGCTGTCAAGACCCAGCCACAACTAGCAGAAGTGGTTTAGCAGGGGTCACAAAAAATTGACTATGTTGAGTGGCACCTCATTGAGATTCAGAGTCACTCATACTTGGCCTTTGGTGGTCCCCACTTCCTGACACCATTCCAGCTGTCCAGATGTTTGTGGCTCATCCCAATCCTTAAGTATGGAGCCCATGGAAATCCTGGACCCTATCCAGAACACTGTGAACTCTGATACCTGTATCCAGGTCAGAGATAAGTCCAGGCAACCTTAAGACAAGTATCTTCCACTCCTGATACCAGTATGCTCCTGGGACACCATCACATTCAAATTCATTCCCATTCTGGCCTTTCTCCATAGTTAAAAAGCCATCCTTGTGATGGCAGTAGGTATCTTAACAAAAAGTTTCATGTTTATCTCCTGACTCCATCCATAGCATCCATTCATTTATTTGCTCAATAAATATGTATTGATTGCCTAGTATTCTGAATATTGTGGAAATGGTATTGAAAAGAAGCAATAAGGTCCTTGACCACAAGGTGTAATAGTCCGGGAAAGAGGAGACAATAACAAGTAAACAGATAGCTAAATCAATCAATCCAATCTGCGGATATTGATAAATTCCACCAAGAAAATTAATGAAATAATATGAAACAAAGTCATTGGTAAGAGTCAACTCTAGACGATGTAATCAAAAAGACTTCTTCCAGAAGGTAAGACTGGAAAGACAAAAAGAAACAAGCTGTTCAAGGGACATGAAGGCAGAAGGAAGAGCAAATACCAAGGCCCAATGGCAGGAAAGTGCCTTGGTTTCAGAAACAGAAAGAAAAAACTGAAGTATGGTGAACTGGAGACTGGTTTGAAATGAAGATGTAAAGGTAGGCAGAGTCCACCACCATCTTATTTATCTTACAAGATCCCCTGCCTCTGTGGACTTCCCAGCCATCTGGCCCAGTTTCATCCATCTGTGTACCATCCACCTACAGACTGAGTCAAAGAGTTTAATCAGCCCAATGCTAGAAGAATTTCCCTGCTGCTATACCGCCTACCAGCCACATGACCAAACCACCTACTCCGCCATGGCAGAAATTGCCTGTAACATCTCACTGTACTCCTGCTTTGCAAACACCTCATTTCATAGCAACTGTACCTTCACCTCACTATTTTTTCCACTTTTTGTATCACAGACATCCTTGCTGCCAGTTTGCACCCCGGGGGAGCTACAGGATACCCAGAAAACCCCCTAAGGCACCTTCTGGTGAGCCAAAGACCAATCCAAAAGACAGACTTACTGGTACCGGGCACAGGGTGGAGGAAAGTTAATGGGAAACTCGATATGGAAGACAATGTCTGGGTTGCCTCTAGGCACATATGCACCACAGAAGCTCAGAGATCACTGCCTGGGAATGTTTAAGATCTCTGTCATCAACCTTGGAGCTCTCTGACACCAGCATCTCTCTGACCCCAAGCCCTTTGGTGAACATCAACCCTCATGTTCCCTGCTACACCTGACGCACTAAGATCTCATCTTCCATTCAGCACTTGAGTGGTCCTCCCAGATGACCTAGGCTGAAAAAGATGAATATGTCATAAAACAGGTAGAAGGCTCATGTTGATAGTAAGGCTAGATCTATGCCTGCCCTGATGGGAGGGTAACAGCCAAAGGACTTGTCTTGGGAATTTACCTCTCACTTTTGGTCAGCAATAGGTCTTCATAAGACAAAGGTAGGAAAATCCCAGAATACACCACTTGTCAATGAATTTGGAAGGAAATAGTGTTTGCTCTGTTGTCACCTGTTTTAATACTTCCAGAAGAACCGTTACAGTGGTCATGGGACCTGGATGAAAATCCACTGAAGTCACTTGCATTCTGACATAGTCATTACTCCAGGCCTCTCCCTCCTCCCCACATGCTACCCCTTCCTCCAGCTCTATAACATCTCTTGGTCATTCAGTTTTGATCTCCCTCAAATTCATACCTTCATTCTCCAGCTTGGTTTAGACCCATGTAGATTAGAACTTTGATTATGGACACTATCCATAGCTTTAATCTGGAATTTCCTTAGGACAGTATTTCAAGTAACTTCCCCTGGACTCCATTCAATACAACAATCACAATGGGGAAGAACAAAAGTGGGAGAGGAAGAGTTAAACTTATGGAGTTATTATTATGTATCAGGCATTGTGCTAAACATATGTTCATTATCTATTTAATGTTTGAAAAACTCTGAAATACTATCATTATCGTCATTTTATAGATGAGACATGTAAAGTCACTAAAGTTTAGTGGCTTGTCAAGATCATACTGATAGACACACACAGAGCTAGGATTCCAACCAAATTCATTTGACTCCAGAAGCCCTACTCTTAACTCTTCTGTCCCTGCCACATGCCAAGTGAGGTCAGCAGCAGAGGAGGGGAGTCAGACACACCCCAGATACCCTTAATATCACGTCCCCTCTAAATGTGGCCAGCATGACTCTACCCAAGGCCATATGCACTGCATGTAAAGCTGCTATTGAGTGAGTGAAGAAAAATTCTTCCAGGCTTGCCTTCTTCCCAATTCTGCAAACCTCTTGTCTCTGCCCTTCTTCTGGCTACCAAGGTGTCTTGAGTTCCAGTTTTCATCCAGAACAATTTGTGTTTAGTTACCTTGCAGCGCTAGATATTACCACTTCCAGTTACCAACTGAAGACTACACCTCTTAAAAACGTAGGTGACAAGCATTTTTGTCCCAGCATCTAGCCTAGGCATAGAAAGAAGATGGCACTCACACACATATTCAAGGATACCAAAATTTGCCCCACCAGAACCAGGGACCTTGTGTGGTTTCTGCCAGCACTCACTGAGATGAGAGTCTGTGCTTGTCTCTTCATGTATTCTGCATGTACCTAGAGCATGGCTTCCATTTCTACTAGCTGTAAATTAATGACCTATTCCTCCAGCCACCTTATAAGGGAATAACAATGACAAATAACTCTTGATGGACAAGCCTGTGAACCACAAGATGGCCATATCAAGGAGGAATGTAGGGGAGCACATTAAAAGACATTTTTCTTGTCTAATTTTTATCAAATATGGTAAAACTTTTAATGAAACACAAATTGGAATTACCTACCACTCTGCTTATATCTATTAATAGCTCACCCTTTCTTATGTGGGAATGTCAAAATGAGTTAACACAGCTTCCAAGGCCTTTGATGATAGTAGCTTTCAAATGTTTTTCAGGATCAATAGTGAAAACTATATTTTATCCAGTGTCTACCTTTCCCCTTGGTCCTTTGGGGCTTTAGTGCTGAAAGCCCACAACTTTTAGCCACTCTCTGGAAATACCATGTTCTTGCCTTTATATTGTTAGCCCTTCTCCTTGGCTCTATCCTATCTGTCCATCCTAGGTGCAGAACCCAAGAAGCATTTTTACTATGAACACTGACCTGTCTCTGGATCTCAGGTGCCTATCAACTATCCATATCGCCCTCTAAGCCAAAGATCTAGGCTTTCTGTAATGTGGGTAACAGGTACTATATTGCTTGATGGTTCAGCACAGAAGTTTGGAGGTCTATTAGACCAGAGTTTGAATCTTGGCTCTGCCCCTCATTAGCTATGTGACACAATCTGCCTCAATTTCCTTCTGTAAAATAGGGATAATAATTATGCTGTCATAATGCTGTTCCAAGAATCGTATGAACTAATTCATATAACTCACTTAGGGTCCTACTTGTCATTTGGCTTAATGCCCTGCTATTTATAAGTGAGAGTGAAGCCTCTGCAATCAGATCTGGATTCAGATTCAAACCTTCCATTTGTCACCACTTTCAGGAAATTACTTACCCTCTGATTCCTTCTCTTTACCTGTGAAGTGAATGTAGGAACAGAGTTGGTGGGAGGATTACATGAGTCACAGGAAAGAGCTTAACATAGTTTCTGGCACATAATAAACCCTCAATAAATGCTAGCTCTTAGTCTAATTTTAACAATCGCTAGTATTATTACTACCATTATTATTGGCATTGCTGGTAGTAGTATGGTGATGTATTGGGGGAGTGATAAGGCACTCCACCTCCACAAATGAAGGCTCAGTGCTCTCTCCTTTTTATTTCTATTTTTATTATGGTAAAATATGCCAAAACTTTATCCCATTAACCATTTGAAAATGGCCTTAAGTATACTCATAATGATGTGCAACTATCATCACTACCTAGTTCCAGAACATTTTCATCACCCCAAACAAAACCTCCATACCCATTAAGCAATCACTCCCCATTCCCTCCTCCCTTAGCTCTTGGCTAACCCTAAACTGTTTTCTGTTTATAT
Organism: Mellivora capensis; assembly: GCA_004024625.1. Lineage (NCBI taxonomy): Eukaryota > Metazoa > Chordata > Mammalia > Carnivora > Mustelidae > Mellivora > Mellivora capensis. The sequence goes on along the minus strand of PISX010012299.1, from coordinate 42,990 downwards.
TAATTTGTCTATTTTAGATATTTCATAGAAATGGAATCACAAAATATGTGTCCTTTTGTGACTCCCTTCTTTCACTCACACTGTTTTAAAGGTTCAGCCATGCAGCAGGGATTAGTACTTCATTCCTTTTTAAAGCTGAATAATATTGCAGTGTATGGATATACCACAATTTGTTTATCTATCCATTTGTTGATGACCATCGGGGCTGCTTCCACCTTTTGGCCATTGTGGATAGTGTCACTATGACCATTTGTGAACAAGTATTTGTAAGGTACCTATTTTCAGTTCCTTTGAAAGTGGAATTACTGAGTCATGATCATTCTACATTTAATTTATTGAGGAGCCATCCAACTGTTTTCCGCAGCAGCTACGCTATTTTATATTCCCACCAGCAATGAATGATTCTGATTTTTTCAACATCCTCACCAATACTTCTCGTTTTCTGTTCATTATTCTTAAAATTATAGCCACTTAGTGGGTGTGAAGTAGTATCTTATCATGGTTGTGATTTGCATTTCTCTAATAACTACTGCTGTTGAACAACCTTTCATGTGTTTGTTGGCCATTTGTTTAACATCTTTGGAGAAATGTTGATCCAAATCCTTTGTACATCTTCTATTTTATTTTGTTTTCTAGTTGTAAGAACTTCATTTTTAAATTAGCATATAATGTATTATTACTTTCAGAGGTGGAATTTAGTGATTCATCAGTTGCATACGACACCAGTGCTCATTACTTCAAGTGCCCTCCTTGATGCCCATCACCCAGCACCCCATCCCCCAACTCACCCCCATCAACCCTCAGTTTGTTTCCTAGAGTTAAGTCTCTTCATTTTTTAAAAAAAATTATTTAAATACCATTTGATTAACACACAGTGTAATATTAGTTTCAAGTGTACAATAAAGTGATTCAACACTTCCCTACCTCACCCAGTGCTCATCATCATAAGTGCCCTCCTTAATCCCCATCTCTGTTTTTATTTTAAATTAGTTACTTGCTTTTTTTTTGGAGTTGTAAGAGTTTTTTCTATATTCTGCATAAAAGACTCTAATCAGATGTAATTTACAAATACTCTCTCCCATTCTGTAGCTCTTCTTTCACTCTGTCGATAGCATGTTTTTGCACAAAAGTGTTAATTTTGATGAAATCCAGTTTATCTATTTTTTTTTCATTGCTTGTGATTTTGGTGTCTGATCTCAGAAAACATTACCAAACCCAAGGAAATGAGTGTTTATCCCTGTGTTCTCTTCTAAGAGTTTTATAGTTTTAGTTCTTATATTTAGGTTTTTGATCCATTTTGAACTGATGTTTGCATATAGTATAAGATAAAGACTGACTTCATGCTTTTGTACATGACATTCTTTTGTCTTCAGTTGTCCCAGTGCTATTTGTTGAAGATTACACTTCCCCCATTGTATAATGTGGCACCAATACAGAAAAATCAATTGACCATAGATGTATGAATTTGTCTTTTGATTCTCAATTCTATCCCATTGATCTATATGTCTTCCTCATGCCAGTACCACACTGGTTTGATTTACTGTAGCTTTGCAGTAAGTTGCAAATAAAGAAGTGTGTGCTCGCCTACTTTGTTCTTTTTTTTTTTTTTCAAGATTGTTTGGCTATTTGGGGCCTCTTAGAAGTTCATATGAATTGGCGGATCAGCTTTTCCATTTCTGAAAAACAAAAAAACTACTGGGATTTTGATAGGGATGGTATTGAGTCTGTATATCACTTTTGGAGAGTATTGACATCTTAACAATATTGTCTTCCAATACATGAACACATGATGTCTTTTCATTTATTTAGATCTTTCATTTCTTTCATCAATATCTTATACTTTTGAGTGTACAAGTCTTGCTCTTATATGGTTAAATTTATTTCTAAGCATTTTGTCCTTTCTGGTGGTATTGTAAATATAACTGTTTTCTTAATTTCCTTTTTAGATCGTCCATTGTTAGTGTATAGAAATCCAATGGTCTCTTGAAGAAAAAGAGAGAGAGAAACAAACCATAAGAAATTATTAACAATAGAGAACAAACTGATAGTTGATGGAGGGAGGTGAGTGGGGGATGGACTAAATGGGTGATGGGTATTAAGGAGGACACTTGTTACGATGAGCACTGGGTATTATATGTAAGTAATGAATCACTGCATTCTAGTCCTGAAACCTATATTATACTATATATTAACTAATTAGAATTTAAATGAAACTTTGAGAAAAAAATACTTCAAAACTCTGCCTCTTCCAGGACTGCCTTGATTCTAATATTGTTGCCTATAATCTCATCTGTGTTAGGAAAGTCGACATGGAAGGGATAGCCTATAAGAATCTCCCAGCTGGGGACGCCTGGGTGGCTCAGTTGGTTAAGTGGCTGCCTTTGGCTCAGGTCATGATCCCAGCGTCCTGGGATTGAGTCCCACATCGGGCTCCTTGCTCGGCGGGGAGCCTGCTTCTCCCTCTGCCTCTGCCTGCCACTCTGTCTGCCTGTGCTCAATCTCTCTCCCTCTCTCTCTGACAAATAAATAAATTTAAAAAAAAGAAAAAAAAAGAATCTCCCAGCTGGTCTTAGTATACAACCATGCCTTTTGATCTTTGTAATACCCAGCTGTTCTCCATCAACAAATAACCAGTGTTCTACACCACTACCTGGGCAGAATGTTATTGTCTAGTTGGATGACATTCTCAACTCTCCCTCCTTTTGGACCAATCATGACAGGTACTTATTTAGAAGCTCTGAATTCTAATTCCTTAGCCAAGATTTATTTGGCCACATTGTCAGGGTTAAAGTAGTATGTGTCAGCCTTTATGGACTTCCACTCACCTAAGACAACACTCATTCCACAGGATTTCTTGGATAGTAGGTTCAATCTTTATTTGTTCATCATGGTTCCCTAGGTAACCAGACTCATCAAACAACAGAGGACCCTATCTGTATCCTGACCTTTTGCATCCACCCCTATTATCCTGTCCACTTTTGTTATCACCTGACCCTAGGCAGTTAAAAAAATTACACATTGCAGTGAGAGCAACCCTGTTCAAAAGGACTTAGTGACCTCCCCCCATCCATGCTTATTTCTCTGGGAAGCTTCTTTTGGAGTCAAAGCTGTTTGACCACCAAGGCCACCTGATGTTCGTGTGTTTGAAGACCACTGCATCCTGGAGCATAAGAGAGTTAAGCGTGAGTCTACTATGCAAGTGTTTCTGAGTTCAAGGAAAGCTCTAGAAATTGACACCCAGAAATAATCAAAGAACCTAAACAGTGCCCTCAGAGTTGGGCAGTGGATGCCATGACTTAACAGTTTGCAGGGGGAACACTCGAAGCTCTGGATCTTCGGAGACACCTTAGAACCTTCTACCAGGCAAATTCCAAGGGAATGATGGCTCATTCCACCTGGAGCAGAAATCTGTAAAGATTGAATGGTGCTCTTTACACATGAATCACTTTAACTGCTCCCGGTATACCCATGCCAAAGACCTTGGGAAGTATTGAAACGCAAGCCAATTTTTCCAGCTTCTATCCTGCCTATCACTTGCTTCAAGTCGCACAAACTGTCCTTCCCTGGTCCTACTTTTGATCATCATACTCTGACCCCAATAGTCTCCTTTCTGAGACTATTGTCTCCTTGGACAGGCCATACTCGTTTTTTCCTTTCCTTTTCTTCTTTCTTTTCTTTTTGTTTTGTTTTTCTTTCCTTTTTTCCTCTAGGTAAAAACAACAACGAGGTCTTTGCACTTGTTTTTTTCCCAAGATGCTATTTCCCCAAATACTTCACTTCTAATGCCTATTCATCCTTAATGACTCAGTTTATTTTTTTTAAGATTTTATTTCTTTACTTGAGAGAGAGAGAGAGACAGAGACAGAAACAGAGATAGCAAGAGAGAGCATGAGCAGGGAGGAGGGGGAGAAGCAGGCTCCCTACTGAGCAGGGAGCCCAGGAGATCAGGTCTTGATCCTGGGACCCTCGGATCATGAGCTGAGCCAAAGCCAGATGCCTAACCAACTGAGCCACCCAGGATCCCCATGACTCAGTTTAAAGATTACCTCCTCAGAGCCTAAACTTGACCCCACAGAGTAAATCACTATTCTCCCCGCTACCCCCTCTCCATTCGTCTCTCTCATAGCACCCTGTAACTTTCCCTGTGGCACTTAATCCCACTCAGTTGGGTTTGTTTGTTGGTTTGCTATTTCTTTCACTAAGTTGAGCTCCAGGAAGGAGGGGGCTATTTTTGTTCACCATTGTATTGTATCCTCAGGGCCTAGCCCAGTGCCTGACACATGCTAAGCTCTCCAAAATGTTTTTTCCAATAAATGAATGTGTACAATTTGAAGTGTCTTGCTTATGACACATAGATTAAATGAGCTTGAACATTTAATTTTGAAAAGATCAGCTGTCAATCTGCACTTAATTTGGTTCTAACACCTTTTCCATGGCTAATTTGATCTAAGGTGGCTAAACCTTTGATGAAACACAAATTGGATCATGTCATTATCTTGCTTAAAATCCTTCAGAAGCTTGCCATGGCCTATTGGAAAATGTCTAAACATGTTAGCAAGGTCGGCAAGCTGTACTGCGACAGTGGCTTTCCAACATTTTTGACTGTGACCCACAGTACAGAAAAATTTTATGCTATAATCCAGTTCCACCTGTATAAATATGGATATAAGTAACCTAAATTTTTTTTCACAAAAAAACCCTGTAACCTTAACTACGGGCAATGTGTTGTGTTTTCTATTCTCTTACAGTCCATATCATTTAATAAAATGTTGTTCATGATGCACCAAATTGATTTCACAGCATAGCAATGGAAGGAAGGTTACAAGCTGTGTGATTTGACCTCCATCTCCAGACTCTCAGGCTATGTTGAACTCCTTACAGCTCCCCTCAAGGGCCATACCGCTGTACCTCTATTCATATTGCTCCCACACCTGTAGGGCACTTACTTGTTTTTCAAAATGTAGATTAAGACCCAGTGAAGCATCCAGGCATCCCCAAGAAGTGATCAGACCTTCCTCTGGGTCTGTCCTATCCCATGCTTTAGCACCCTATATCAGCATCCTTTATCAGAATCCTTATCAAAATGTGCTACTTGCCTTTACTTATCTGGTTCCTCTTCAGCACCAGGTGTACAAGGTGCAGGTACAAATACATTAAATAATGGAAGGTTCTTGGTCCTTACTTGTGAAGCAGAGATGCTCAGTGATCCTTACTACTTTGTTCATGAACCACTCATGAAAGGTACAGACTCTGTTTTGGTTCCAGTGGAAGAACTTATGGAGTTTTCATGCATCGTTGGAATGGCAGGTGAGTTCTTATGCTTTTTCTTCCATATTATACATTTATCATTGAATCTGGTATTCTTCCCCAGATGGTTAAGAGGTGGAGAGAAGATGTGACAGACCCAGATGGTGGTGTCCTGGGGGTTTGGATTGGACAGTATGGTTGGCTCAAGTTTGCCAGGTCAGTACTATTTTGACTTTGGATGCTATTTCTTGGTTTTGGTTCCATTCTTACCCTTGGTCATTGAAGTCTGTACTTGATTTTCTTAGTTTTACCTTTTGTATTCTATAGGTTTTTATTCTCTGTTTTGGCCCTTTATATTCCTGGCTGTCTCAGGGTGAGAGAGGTAGTGTCTTCTGCTCTACATGACACCCTGGCACTGGCTCACTTCGCTAACATGCTCTAGGCTGGGTTCACCCTAGCACACTGAGAGTGGAAGCTCACAGATACGAAAATGACTAAGACTCAGTTCCTGTCCTCAAGAAGCATATGGTTTAGAGAACATGTCGAGCATCTAGAACTATCCTTAATCCAACAACTCTGCTTTTGCTAATTGACTTTTCCTAACCAGAAGTCATTGTCACTAACAGATCCTAGGCTTGTGGACCCTCGGCTTTTTGCTGTGGGCTGTGCACACAAGTACCCCACGGTGGTCAGAGTCTACCTAGCCAGGTAGAAATGCAGTTACCCAGCGACCTCCTTGGAATAGCAGCGGTAAGCTCCCACAGCCCTTCCCTCTGTCTGGAGATAAGATGTTATACCCATTCTTTCTAAGGAAGTACAGCATCTGGGCAATCACAGACCTATGGTTTTGGAATAATTAAAGTAAATCTATGAATGAGACTCTCTACTTTTCCTCACCAAATCCTAGTACTTTTTATGAAAAAGAGGAGGGTGTGCTAAAATTCTTAGAAAATCAAAGCAGTGATGACAAGGTCACAACTTTTTTGCTCAGCTCCAGAGTTTCCAATCAACTTAGAAGGCTGTGTATTTACAGTCCTGAACCCACTGGGGAGCACATGATCCCATCTCAATCAGGGAGAAAATGAACGAAAGACAGAATTTTTGGACTTTCTTAGAGATAATTACATTATTTGATGATTTCTTTGAAATATACAATGCCCCAATGACATACCCACACCTTACAGCCCAAAGTCTTATCCATGAGACTATAACCAATTGGTGTCTTCAAGAACATACTGATAAACTCCCAAGATCTGCTCTCCCATGAGATGCTGGTGTAGGCAGTTCTGGGGTGACTACAGAAGGCCCCAAATACACGGGAGACAAAATGACATCATTACACTCATACTTTTGTGAGATCATCCATTATAGTAGCTTCTTTTCTTTTTTAAGATTTTATTTATATATTTGACATAGAGAGAGAGAGAGAGAGAGAGAGAGAGAGCACAAAAATAGGGGGAGTGGCAGAGGGAGAAGCAGTTTCCCCTAGGAGCAGGGAGCATGACATGGGGCTCTATCCCAGGACCCTGGGATCATGACTCGAGAAGAAGGCAGATGCCTAACCAACTAAGCTATCCAGTCACCCCTATAGTAGCTTCTACTTCTGTCTCTGTGCTATTGACTTTCAAATTAATGTCTGCAGCCTGGACCTTTCTTGTCAGTACCAGACTCACATTTCTAGTCACTTCCTTGACTCTTTACTTGGATGTCTAAAGAACATCTCAAACTTAATATGTGCAAAATAGAACTCAATCTCTCTCCCTAAAAAACTGATCCTCCCATATGCTTCCCCATATTGATTAATGGCAACTTTCAAGTTGCTCATGCAAAGAAAACCCTTAGGCTCACCTTTGATTTTGCTCTTTTCACCCCACATCCAGCATATCAGCTAAGCCTGCCTACTTTGCCCTCAAAGTATATCCACAGTCAAATTATTTCTCACCACCTCTACTATTTTCATCATGGTCCAAACCTCCATTATCTTCCATTTTTAAAACAGCTTTATTGAGATACAATCCATAGACTAAACAATTCACCCACTAAAAGTACAGATTTTAATTTTTTAATGTGTCCAGTGGTTAGTTAACCATAACCAACATCAATTTTAGAACATTTTCATTAACCCCAAAAGAAATCCTGTACCCTTTGGCTATCACCCACTTATTTGCCTATCCCCCCACCTCCCATGGCCTTAAGCAACCACTCATCTACTTTCCATGTTTATGGATTTGCTTGTTCTGGACTTTTCATATAGAGTCATACACTATGTGGTATTTTGTGATTGGCTTCTTTTATTTAGCAAAATATTTTCAAGATTCAGCCATATACACCATGAATTAGTACTTAAATTCTTTTCATGCCTGAGTAATATTCCACCATATTCTAATATAGCTAGACTACATTTTGTTTATCCATTCAACAGTCAGGGGCAACTGGTGGCTCTGTTGGTTAAGCGTCCAACTCTTGATTTTGGCTCGGGTCATGATCTCATGGTCATGAGATTGAGCCTCACGTTTGGCTCTGTGCTGGGCATGGAGTCGGCTGAAGATTCTCTCTCCTTCTCTCTTTGCCCCTCCCCCAACCTCTCCTACTCATGCACTCTCTCACTGAAAAAAAAAATTGCATCCATTCAGCAGTTGATGACACCAGGGTTGTTTCCACTTTTGGACTGTTGTGAATTACACTGTTACAAACATTCAGGTAAAAGTTTTTATGTGAATATACACTTTCATTTCTCTTGGGTGTCCACCTAGGAGTGGAATTGCTGGGTCATGTGGTAAGTCTGAGGTTAGTCTTTTGAGGAAGTGCCAGGCTGCTTTCCAACTCCATCCTCTTTCACCTGAATTGTTTCAATAGCTTCCTAATTGTTTTCTCTCCTTCTGCCTATATTCCCCCTTAGTTTATCCTTGCACAGCAGCCAGGGCGATTCAAATAATGGCATTCAGATGGTATTTCATAGTCTCTCACAGAGCACAGAGTAAAAGACAAAGTCCTGGAAGCTCTATGTGGTCTGAGCCCTCAGTTACTTCCCTTGACTTCATCGGCTATCACTCTCCCCTGCATCCACTCTGCTGCAATCACAATGGCTATGTCCTTATTCTTGAAACTTATCAGCTCTCCCCACACCTCAGCTTTCTTGCACTCGCTGTCCCCTAGGGCAGTGCTTCTACAGGAAAGCTCCTGGGCTGTTCCACCACTTCCTTCTGGCCATTGCTGAAATGTCACTTTCTCAATGAGACCTTTCCTAGCCACCTGCTTTTTACCTACAAACACATCAGATCACCGCTGCTCTGCTTAATTATTTTCCCGTTGGCACTTAAAATGATTTTACATCCTATACGCTTCTTCTAGCTGATTGTCCATCTCCTGTATTAGAGTGAAAATTCCACGACAGGAGGGATTTTTATCTGTTTTGATCATGTTAACTGCTGCCAACCCAAGAACCAGACTGTGTCTGTTCTGTACCATAGTATGAAGGGATATAAAAAATATGGGAATTAATAAATTAATGAATGAATGGAGTGAATGAATGAATGGTTCAGAGCATGAGCTTTGGAGTCAGATGAGCCTAGTTTTAAATCTCAGTGCTGCCAATTGTTAGGAGTGTCACCTTGGGCAAGTTTCTCTGGGCCTCAATTTCTTGCATGACTTATAGGGATGATGTAAGAATTTTAATGACATAATCTATGTAAACCCCTTAGTGTAGTTCTTGGCATATGGAACATGTAAGTGGCATGTAAAACCAATAATTAAGAAATATCATCTAAGATGCAATTTGAAAACCCAGATGACGAACTAAGCCATGTGTGCTTGAGGGTGGACATGGCATTCTCAGATATAACATGGCAAGATTCCTGAACCAACAAAGGCATAAAAGATTCTTGTGGAGGGGGAGGTGATAAGTATCACCGGGGATCTTATCCATTTTCCCAGCTTAAATGGATGACTTCTATAAGAAGAGATGAGAGGGGAGCCTGGTGGCTCAGTCGGTTAAGTGTCCAACTCTTTGTTTCAGCTCAGGTCATAAACTCAAGTTTGTGAGATTCAGCCACACGTTATGCTCTGCATGAAGTGAGAAGTCTGCATGAGATTTTCTCTCTCTTCCTCTCCCTCTGCCCTCCTGCTTGTGCTTTCTCTCTCTCCTAAAATAAACAAATAAATTTTCTAAAAAAAATTAAAGATGAGGCTTTCTCTGACTCCAGGTCTCCAGGAATGTTTGAAGCCTAGACCCCTCTACATAATCCTTGCATACCCTGACTTGGCTCACCCATGATTCATTCACCCATTGCTACAGTGACCAGTCTGGCATAAGAGAATTCCTGAGAAGGAGCAGCCCAGAAAATGTTATAAGTCTAACTCTGCTGGAATCTCATCGGGAGGCAGCAGTAACTGACTTCTCTGGCCAGCAGCAACCAGTGAGAACTCAGCATCACAATGACGTGGCACTTCATGGATGGAATGAGGGGGTGGTGATGCCCTAGCACAGGGACTCTCAAACTTGAGTCTGAATCAGAATCACATGGAGTGCTGATAATCAGGCTGGGAAAAGCCCAAATGATCAAGCTCCACACCTAGAGTTCTTGATTCAGTAGGTTTGAGGTAGGGCCCAAGGTTGTGCATTTCTGACAAGTTCTCAGATGATACAATGCTGTGAGGAATGTGGGGGGAACACTTTGAGAATCACTGCTCTGGTCCAACCACATAACCATCCCTAAGCCCAAGAATCTAGGGCCCAATCTAGGAATTATCATTTTAAGCAAGCAGTCCAGGTAATTCTGATGCAGGTGTTCTGTGGACTGACCACACTTTGTGATGCCTGGTATCAGTATGTAGAGCCTACCCCTGATGATACTGGTTGAGTAAGTTCTGTGGTGGAGCCTGAGAATCCATGAGTTAAGCAAGCCCTCGGGTGGTTCTTGGGCAAATTATGGTTTAGAAGCCATTGGCTAGTCTAGTTAGCTGAACTAATAAAATGGCTCTCACCTGTCCTTTGTTAAGGCACATCCAGGAAATAGAAAAGGTAAAAGGGATATCTGCATCTGTTTGTGAGGGCTTGCTTGGAAAGGATGTTTGAGGGAACTGCTTTTGGGAATCAGGGCCATTGTGTAGGTTGGGATCATGGGGAAGAGAATGCAGTTAAGTAGCTGCAAAGTGCAAGCAAGGTTTGCATGGGGGCCAACTTTTGGTCACTTGAGCAAGAGCTGCTCTGACAGCAGTATATGCAGGCTGAATCTTACTCATTCTTCAACATCCCGCTCTGAAGCATCTGTTGCCTGCCTCAGCAGCTTCCCTACGGCCAACTCAAAGTTGTTCTTGGGACAATTCCTCATGGAGAATTCTAAAATGGTAAAGCAGAGAAGAATCTCAGAGATCATGAGCCTAACTTCCCTTTCATGGCACTGGGAATGTGGAGACAGGCCCAGAGAGAAGAAATGGGATCCTGCACATAATCTAATTACAGTAGCTAGGAATGGTACTAGGCATTTTATATACATTATCTCATGCAATAATCCCAACAATCTCATTAACTGAGCACTCTTATTATCCCCCCTTTATACTGTCCCCCACACCTTGAGACCTAGAGAAGCTTGTGCCTTGAGTGTATACGTTCACTTGAGTAGAGATTGCTACAAGGGCATGAGCTGGAGAAAGCAATAGCCAAGTAAACATTATCAGCTCCCTGATTGGTCAGAGGGGCAAATTTCAAACACATAGCAGCCACGTTTGGGGAGGAGGATTGGCAGCTCTTTCATGACAGGGGCCTGGGGAGGAAAGGAGGAAAAATGGCTGTCCACCTGATTACTATACATGTGTAGTAAGGGGGGGGGAGGGGAACAGTTACACACACAGAAGAGGACTTTCTTCTGCCTGCAGTTGGGTAAGAGGCAGCTATACAACTGAGCATGTGCTGTTGGGCCGGGGATATGTAACAGGGGATCCTGGGACCCAAGAAGCAAGTTGGCAATGATACCAGTTAGGGGTAGGGACTTCAACACAGCTAAGGAGTAGCTGGACTGGGGGTTGAGCTCAGTTCTGTCTGAAATAAAAGCTTCCACTCTTAACTTTTACATCAGTGGATCTCACAAGTTACTCTGCCTCACAAAGATCTGGAGAGCTAGTTATAAATACAGGTCCCTGGGCCAAACCCACAGAAACTCTAATCCCGAGGGTCCTGGGGAGGTTCAGCTAGGACCTCTAGATTTTGCAGCAGCTGATCCACAGCCCATCATTTGAAATTTACTACTTTGAACATTCTAATAGACCAACGTCATTTCAGGTCCACAAAAACAGTGGTCATCGTCCACATCCACACAAAGACGACCCACATCTTCCTTTGCACCCAGATGTCTTCAGGACTGGTCACTACCACACTGTCTTCTGAAGAGGGCTGCATCTCAGTCCTCAGCACCAAATTCTTTGGTCATAGGTCCTAATTCATGGTCTTTCCCTCTTAATACAAAAAGGTATAAAGTGATCACAGATGGTCCATAATTATTGACACCCTTTAGTATTTCTTGAATTTTATAATTCAAGGGTAATAAAAAAAATACAAGAAGGTCAAAGCACAAAATTCATTGTAGGGACTTCTTTCTCACCTCCTGCCCCTTATCCCTAGTCATTCGCTCTAAAGGAAACCACTATCAATAATATTTAGTGTTTTCTTCTGATTTCTTTTACTCAAGTACTGACTTTGGGGGCCACTCTTGGAATCTACCTGTTTGCAATCCACAGGTCAATACTCCGAGTTAACACTGAGCGAGTCCTACGTTTATGTCAGTCACTTTACACCTAGTATCTCATGTAATCTTCACAATGATCCTGGGAGGTTAGGTAGTATTTATTCCCATCTTACAGATAAGGAAACTGAGGCTCGGAGAGAATGAGAAATTTCCCTAAAATTGCACAGAAAATGCATGGCGGAGCGCTAGGACCTAACTTTCTCAGAGGCCAGAGCCTACATGTTTAACTACACAGCCCTCCTGCCTTTGGCAGGATATTATAATAAAAGATAATATGTACTGAATTCATACTGTCTGCCAGGCACTGTCCCAGGCACATTACCTGCCTTGCCTAATTTTAACTTTCACAGTAACCTGGGAAGTTGGGTATTATTTTCATCCCCATCTTATAGATAAGGGAGGAGAGGTGCAGGGAGGTTAAACAACTTCCCCAAGACCACACAGCTGGTAAGAAGCAGGGCTGGGACACACGCTGGGCAGTGTGGCTTCGGTACCTGCATGCTCATACATCTTGCTGTGTGCCTTTCTTAGACAGAAGGAGCACTTAAATGAGTCTAAAAGCCTGAGGTTTCATACTGCTGAATTCACACAGAATTACTCTGGGTGACCCTTGCCTGTTCAGAACCCTTGCTTGGCTTCTTGGGCAATCCCTGGACCTTAAACTTTGGTTTGAGACTGCATCTTTCTAGCATCCCATCTTTATTCTTCTCTGAAGGAATCTGCCTTGGATAGCCCTCCAGGTTTTGTGGTCTGGCACGTCTCAGGAAGAATGCCCCCTCTTCCTCTCATCCTGCAGGACCAAACCTCAACTGCAGCTGTTTTTTCCTCTTCTGTCTGGGCCAGCCTTGGTCTCCAGACTCTGAGGGGTGGGGAGTCTCCAACAGGTTGCCTCCAACTCAGGACTGCCCGCAGAGCCGTCACCTGCTGTCTGGGGACAGGAAAAGGCCGATTGTTCTTGGCAGGTGCTCATTCTGGCAGCTAAGTCAGCCACAGATTGGCCAGAGCTGCTCCTCTGTGGGTGATGACGCCTCGGGGTGCGGCTGCCAAGGGATCTCCAGCCCTGCCTCTACGCCACCCTCTGGAGAGAAGAGGAAATGGTCTCAGAAAAAAAGAAAACCCTGAGAATTACTACTGTATCTGACCCCCTCTTCCCCCTCCCCATCCCTGCAATTCCTCTTTGTACAAGAGCCTGAGCACAGGGGAGCAGGAAGCAGAGAGGGGGGGCTGTTCTAGCAGCCTGTCAGTTCCCTCTCAGGATCTTCTAGGCATGTCCTGACGGCTCTCCCCTAGAGTTTATCTCAGAGGGGTTAGCCAGAGCTGCCATCTCCAGCCCCTACTGTCCCAGAGATGCTCTAATGCAGGGCTCCCTAGCCCAGCCTCCACCGATGGGGTTTATCTGCAGAGAGGATATGGAAACTCGGATGCAAAAAAGCACATCCTCGTCTTGACTAAGTTCTAACTTCAGTTTCCTTCCATTCAGTGTACCGTTTCCTCCAGTTATAAGCATAAGCAACAGCCCACAGTGGTCTAAGCAGTACCTCTGACTTTGTCATCAGTGGAAGTCACAGATGGTTGCATATCACATTGAAACAGCCGCACCCATCTCCAAGTAACGTTCCTGCTCGTCGCTGCTACGGAATGATGGGAGTAATGAGACCTGCCACTAGATCTTGTCATTTTACGTGTGATCAAGCAGTGCATAAATTGCTCTACCACAAATTCACCTTTAATATTCTGAGAACTGTGCTTCAATATTATGTGTTTCCCTTTTATTCCTACTTAGCTTGTTTGATTCATTTAAAAACGTGCTTCTAAAAATGGGTTCTGTCCGCTTCATGGATCTTCCTAAGGTCTTCATGCGCCCTGGAGTCAAGAATCCTAGCTCTTGGGGTGCCTGGGTGGCTCAGTGGGTTAAAGCCTCTGCCTTTGGGTCAGGTCATGATCCCTGGGTCCTGGGATCGAGCCCCACATCAGGCTCTCTGCAGAGAGCCTGTTTCCTCCTCTCTCTCCCTGCCTGCCTCTCTGCCTACTTGTGGTCTCTGTCTGTCAAATAAATAAATAAAATATTAAAAAAAAAAAAAAAAGAATCCTAGCTCTTAGGAGTTCTCTCTAGCTCTGGTGCAGGAAATTGGAGGGATGGTCTGCATTTGGGGCCTATGCTGGGAAGGCTGGGTTTCTGGAATGTTTAAATTACAAGCGGGATAAAACAGAAACGTAGGTAGAAGCTGTCATATCATGAAGCCAGGCCTCACCTTTGCTGCAGGAGCCCACCCTTCCTCTCCCAGGAGGCTGGAACAGCTCTGCTTGGGTTGAAAACGCCACAGTACAAGCATACACCACCAGATGGCGCCATTGTATGAGTTGGTGGCCAGGAGGGGACTCAGCTCCAAAGTGACAGTAACAGTCACTATTCTGAGATTGGGGTGTCTGTTGGCATGGCCCCACTAGAACCCTCAAAGGCCTGAGAACACTGAAAAGACTAGGTTTCCCCCTCATATGAAACTGAAAATAAAAGTAAAATTGAAGTGTATGTGATTTTGCTGAATTTCCAGTGACTTATTTCTAGGTTTCCTGATTGCAGAGTTCTGGATAAGGTCGTTAAAGTTGAACATTTTCCGTGCCTCTTATGTGCATTTAGTCAGCCTGCCCATCAAGAAGCCCAGCACTGCTTTCTGATAAAAGGGTAACTACATTAAAAAAATCCTGCTCTAGACCCTAACTGAACCCCAATCTCCCCCACCCCACCTCCAGTCACAGTGTGTTGGACCCTGGAAAAACCCAGGACGTCTGGTAACAACTTCCAGACTCCTGGCAGGCTAAGGGGCTTTGGAGAACTCTGGGGACCCTTCCCCAGCCAACGCACATGGCTCAAGGCAGCCCCGACATGAGCAGAGCCCAAAACGTGATTCGGAACATGAACAACCCCTGAGGCACACAGAAGAGTCCACCATGGGAATGTTCTGGGCAGATATAATGCTGCCCACAAACCTTGCCTCTCAGCTTCACCCTGCCTCTTTCAGCCTATACATCTCGGGATTTTGCCAGCAGTTGCCTCTATAACCATTCCTGCACAAAGTCCTGCCAAGCTTCATCAACCCAGCTACCTGTTCCCCTAACCCCACCAGAAGGGACCCAGTACTCTGTAGAAAGTAAAATTGAGAACTCTAGGTCTGCCAGGACTCTGCCATATCACTTCCGTAACCATATGGAACCCTTCACAATTCCAGTATTTCCCCACCTCCTGGATGAACCCCTAAGGAACTCAGGGCAGTGCAAAGTCGGACTTCCACATCAGGTACATCCCTGATCAAATTCAGGAGTAGGACCAAAACCAACTCCGCCATTTTATACATGTTGCAGACAGTTCCTGTGTCTGATAACGGCCTGCAGTTTGCACCACATCTCAGCTTTTCAGACGGCGGCTGCTCCTAGAGGCGACTACGAGACCCTCTGTCTCTGGGCTTCATTGTGATCACTCCTATACTCCCATCTGTGGTTCAGCTGTTTCTGGACCTGCTGCGGAGGTACTTACACTGCTAAATGAACATTCTAGAAACGGAGGGTACCTTGGCCTCTCTCTCCCTGTCTGGATCATTGGCAGGGAGTCAGGTGAGAAAGGAATCCACTAATCTGGAAAAGGATCCCTCCAGGGCCCTTCAGGATATACAGCAATTCCTGCTTTCCACTGGGCACTGTTTTAGTTCTCTGCACTTGCTGTCCTGCTGCTGCTAATTCGTTTGGAAGGAAGGAGCACTGCCGAGGGCTGTAACCTTCTGTCACACTAACCTGAAAAAGGCTGCCCTTAGCAGGGCTGAAGTTGGTTGGGCGGGGGTTGGGGGGAATAGTGGCAAGAGCGCCATCTAGCCTATTCCAACAGGATGCCTCCAAGCCAGTTGGCTGCTGTTGCCCCGTGTGGGGGCCACCATCATCCATCAGAAACGCCATCCTGGGCCCACACTTTGTTGATAGCCCGGGCTTAACTATCTCTTAAATTTCTCAGTCTTCTAACAAATACCTTTCACAAGGCTTTTCACCAAGCACCCTTCTAAGCTATTTGCATATAATAAATTATGGAATCTTTACAGCAACTCTGACATAGGTACTATTTTAATTTCCAGTTTAGAGATGAGGGAACTAAGGCACTGAGAGATAAAGTCACTTGCCCAAGGTCAAACAGCTGTCAAGAAGCAGAGTCTGAATTTAGACCCAGGAAGCCTGACCCCGCAGTCTGTGGCCTTAGTCACCGCTCGAGCCTGCTCTGTCATGCAATACCTCTGACCATTCCCTGGGCTTCTCTTTTAAGTTTTAGTCCATAGTCTCCTCTGTGTTTCTTTCTTTTTAAAATTTATTTACTTTAGAGAGAGAGAGAATGCAAGTGGACGGAGGGGCAGAGGGATCCCGAGAGGACTCCATGCCTACTGCGGAGCCCGATGTCCAGCCATTCCCATGATCCTGAGATCCCGACCCCAAGCTGAAACCAAGAGTCACATGTATAACTGACTGAGCCACCCAGGGGCCTCTCTGCTGTGTTTCATTTCCTCCCACCCATTCAGGATCAATGTCCCACCTATCGCCACCCAGGCACCAAGACTTCACCGGAGCAGCATCCCAGAACTAGTTGTCCCTGCCCCCACCCCCCCCCCCAGGTAGAGCCATGCTCCCCAGATGGGCTCCAAAAACAGGTGATGGGGGGTCTTCATCATGGATTGAAGTAGAAAGCCCAGCAGTGGGGATGGAGGACAAGTTGCAGATGCCAAAGAAATTTCTAAAGCCAAATCAGCGGGATTTTGAGGCGTGAGGAAGAGGAGGTCAGAGCCCATTTCCAGACTTCTTCAAAGATAATCATCTGGCTTGGGTGGCTGAGCAGGTGGATGATGAGGCCACTCGGTGAGATTTGGGCACAGAAGGAAGAGCAGGTTGGCAGGGGAAGGTAATAATAACAGCTGGCATTCATGACACGCGCACCAGGCGAGTGAGGAAGCAGGCGCCGATCAGTACGCTCACTTAAGAGATGAGGGAATGTGAGCCTCTGAGAGTTGAAGGAATTATCTTCAAGTCACTCAGTAAGTAGCAGGGCCGGGATTTGGACCCAGAACTGTCTGCCTCCAAGTCTGTGCTTTTAATCAGCTGGACGGAAGACAAACTGTTCTCAGACCCTCTTCCCTTGTTCTGCCTGCTGTTTCAATTCTGGTTGTTGTACCTCTTTACGCTTCCTGTTTTGCTGCCTTTCCGGAGGCTTCATTTTGGTTTAGGTCCTCATCCTGGCCCTGGCTGCCCACCCGGCAGTGACTCCCAGACTTTTTCCAATCATCAGTGTCTAAATAGCTGTCCTCTCCCAGTGCTGCTCTCCCCTCCCCAGACCCCTCGAGCCCCACCACACCCTTTTCCCTGCAGGGCTCAACCAGGCTCATGACTCTAAATCTGCGGGTTTTAAGACCCTTCTCCACGTCCTACCCACAGCTGAGCCTTCATCCCCGAATTCTTCTCTTCCAGACTAGCCCTGTAATGTATTTCAGGCCTCTCAGTTTCGCCCTTGAAGCTTGGTGTCTGCATCAGGGTTTTTCCAGAATGCAAGTGTGTATAAGGCAGGGATCGGTTTCCACACAGGGGCACCCTACTGACATTTAGAGGGCGGAAGGCTTGACCTTCCCAGTATGCTGAATGGACTTATACGGTGAAGAATGCCCTGTGTTCTGCCCAAGTTTTGAATGCCCCACCCCACACAGTTATTTATGTAGGTAAAAAAAAAAATCTGTCTGTAATGATCTGTGCCTAGAACATCACTCTGCCTTGCACATTGACACAAAGTTTTGGTTTTTTGTTTGTTTGTTTTTGGCCTAGTTTTAGCATATGCTGAAATTTTGAGGACGAAATTTCTCGGACTATGACCACCATGTAAACGGAAGGAAAATTGTATGTTGTTTGGCTCAGAACTCTTCCAAGAGTTGTTACCTAGTTTTGAAGACCCTGTGGCTGACAGTAACACCGTTTGTAGTAATTAAAGCAATGCCCCTGTATGGGTGTGCATTTGTAGCGTTTGTTTTCCTGGAGTTTCCTGCAAGTTCATGCCTGTTGCCTTAGGTCTTCTAGCATGGCATGGCCTCAGCCTCTCCACAGATGGACTCGCGATGAATCACAAATACTTTTATTTCTCCTTTGCACTACAGCTAGGCCTTTCTCTGTCTCGTACACACATTCACACATGCACACACACATACACAGATACATAAAATGATGTGTAGGGTGGGTACATTATACTGTCTAAGAGTTTCCTTTTTCATTTCAGGGTAGTAAGGGAGTCACGGAAATTATTTGTTAGAAATGCAAGTAGTTGCAAACTGTAAATCGTGAGGTTTTAAGTTCATTATTATGTATGCTTTCCTTAATACTCACAAAAACTGAATGAGATGGGGATCATTTTCAGTTGTATTTTGCAGATGAAGACACTGAGGCACAGAGAAGCTAAGAAATTTGCCCAAGGTCACACAACTAATAAGCGAACAGCAAGACCAACCTAAGCTTGTTTGACTCCAAATGCAGTACACATTCAGCTACACATATGTGGTAGATTATAATATTTCTTAGAACAGGTTCAGGATGATTCCAAGGGCGACATATTTTTAAAATGTTTCAGGGTTCGTAGAAAAAGTATACACAGCTCCAGGATGACTGCAGACTCTCATGCATACATTTGGATATGTTTCTTTAACACATATGACAGCCAATCAAATTACTTGAGTCAAATTTAATGGTGTCTTATTCCTTCACTGCTTTGTGCAGCCAATCAGATTGCATAAGGCCTGAAAGCAGCTCTTTGGCAACCGTGCTTTCATTTGAAAAAATAAGGTATGTTATCTGACACTGATTGTGGCAGTGAGACCCAAACAGTTTCCATCTGGACTCTCCTGGAAAACTCCCCGCTTCATCAGCAACCCACCACATTTATAGGACTTGATGTGACTACCAAGTGAGATACCCAGATCTTGATTGTTCCCAATTAACGAGATCTATCAGGTGAAAATGCACATGACACACCTGCCTTCCCCAGAGAAACTGGCCATTTATCTTGGCTCGGTGTAGGGGTCAAGTCTTGGTGGAGAGAGGCGGGTTGCATTCTCCAGCATTTCTGAATTCCGGTCACAAGGTGGCAGCCTTCTCAAGGTTTTGAGTAGTCAGAGACGCCAGTTTGGTTTAATGCCTTTTTTTTTTTCTCCCCAATGAATCAGAGGTCAAGTTAACCATTGTTTCTGCCACCGGAAGAATGCCCAGATGTTTTCCACGCTGTACTTTCAGGAAAGGTAACTTGTCTTTGGCCACTTGTGGACATTTTAACAATAATTTTAAGCCTATTTGGGTACAGCTGGATGTCCTTTATGGGGTTTGAATAGTCGTTGAGCCCATACTCTGTCATAAGCGCCGATACTCTATCACGCTAGGTGCCAGGGGTACAGTGCTGAAGCCAAAAAGGCTTGGCTCTAAAGAAAGGCACGGTCTAAGGGGAGACTGATGTCTAAATAACAACGACGACAAAACCCTATATGACAATATCCTAAGCACTGTGATGGGGTGAGCACAGGATTGAACACCCATTTCAATCCAGCAGCTCAGGGGAGTCCTGGATCTGGTGGCAGCAAAAGCTGAGTCTTGACGGATGGGCTGGTATGGCCCAGGAAAGAATGGAGGGGAAGGGACTTCAGGCAGAGGAAATGGGCTGAGCAGAAAGCTTATTAACAGTGTAGCGAGTGCTGGGAAACTAGGTGGGAGCTGTTGAGCATAGTAAGAGAAGGAGGTGCAAGGGGTAGGGAAAGGTCAAGGGACGCGAGAATCAAGTCACAAGCAGGAACCAATAGATAAACCATCGAGTCCTCCCAATGACTTCCTGAGGTAAAGGCATCCTGATCTTACCTGGAGAAGGAACGATCTCTTTGCTTCTTACAGTCCCATGGTGGCAAGTGAAAAGGACCTTCACAAACATTTACGGAGCCTCCCCTAAGTACTGAGCACTGTGCTAAGAGCTTCTTCATACGCTGCCTTCTCTCCTGAGCTACTACTGTATTATAGGCCTGAAACTAATATCACACTGTCTGTTAAGTATACTGGAATGAAAATAGAAACTTAACCCCAAAAATGTCACCTCACTTAATCCTTCTAACAGCCCTATGAAGAAGGGCCTATTATTATTCCCATTTCACAGATGAGGACACTGAGGCACAGAGCCCATCAACTGGCCCAAGATCACTTGGTCAGTAAATGGCAGAGCTGGGATTTGAATCCAGGTAGTCTGGCTCAGGAGCAAGGAGGACATGAGTGGGGACCTTTCAGGCAGGGAAGACAGCCACAGGGATGAAGCAGGTGGAAGGCTGGGAACTCAGAGCTGCTCGGGATTGTGGGATTGTAAAGTGGAGGGGCGGAGAGGTCCAGACGGTGGGTCTGGAGAGGCCCACTGGGGCCACGAGGTGAAGGGCCTCGGGTGCCTTGGAGCATAAGGCAGGCAAACACTGCAAAGTTGTAAGCGGGGGAGAGACCTAATGCTACTGGTCCCTTGATGGGCTCCCTTTCGCCACCTCCTTCAGATAAACCAGCTCCTTCTGCAACACAGACATCATTGCACCGCTCATACTTTTCCTAAGTGTGAGTCACTGTACTTCCGGCAGCTCCAGCTGCAGATGGGCTCTGTGACAGCTGTGTTGGAAGACGTAGTCTCCCTGTGAGGCTCCTGGTCAGCAGTATCAGCACCGGCGCCGTGAACTTGCTAGAAAGAGCGTTTCTCTGGCCCTGTCCGGGACCCACTGAACTGGACATTCTGGAGGCCGATTTCTGTTGTGGTAAACCTCCCCGTGATTCTGAGGTACGCTGATGCTTGAAAACCGTGGCCTGACGCTGTCGCTTGGAAATGGCGTCCGCGCGTGCGCAGGTGCCTGTGTCTGACAGATCTTGTTCCTTTCCCAGCTCACTAGGACAGGAAGCCAATCTTCTCTTTCAGCACCCTGCCTCCACCTCTACCTCCTGCCCCTGGCACAGAACACCATGCAGATCCCAGCTCTGGCATTGGCTAGCTGCGTGAAAGTCCCTCATTCTTTCTATGCCTCCGGTTGATCCTTTGTAAAATGGGAAGGATAGTAATAATACCTACCTCCTTCCGTTATTTTATCAAGAGTTAATGTAAGGCGTGTCTGGTTGGCTCCGTGGGTTAAGTGATGGCCTCTTGTTCTAACCGCTCAGGTTGTGATCTCGGGGTGGTGAGATCGAGCCCCAAGTCAGGCTCCGTGCCCAGTGTGGAGTCTGTCTGAGATTCTCTCCCTCTGCCCCTCTGCCTACTCTCTCTCTAAAAGAGTTAATGTTAGTAAAGTTATGAGCACAGCTCTTCCTGATGCATATTATTTCATATATTATTTTATGTATTTTTATATTCTTTTATGAATTTTAAAACTATTATATAATAAAAATACAGCATGCAGATATACAATTCATAAAAGAATATAAACTAGATTATATATTATATATATAAACTAGTTATATAAATATAATTATATATTAGTTAAATAATAATTATAAAATAATTTTAAAATAATAATATAATATAACTATAATTAAAATAATAATATAATTACAATTATCCTACATGGCTGTTCTAGCACTCCAGGAGACTGACTCTGCAGGGAGTCAGAGAGGAAGAAGGGTGAAGGGGAAAAGAGGCAAAATATTCCTGGTCCCATTATGTGAAATGTCCAGAAGAGGCAAATCTCTAGAGACAAAGTAGATTAGTGGTTGCCAGGGGGTGAGGTGGGTGGGAATGGAATGTGGGTGTGAGGATTTCTTTTGGGGGTGATGAAATTATTCTGGAATTATATAATGGGGATGGTTGCACAGCTCTGTGAATATACTTAAAACCACTGAATTAGGTACATTTTATGCTATGTGAATTCTATCTCAAATTTTCAAAGCTTAAAAAGAAAAACCCATGCTGAGTCAATAAGATTGGTCAATCTGAGAAGTCGGGACCTTTGGGTTTTTTTTTCTTCCATTAAGCCCCAGGAAACTAGGCACAGAGCAGGTGCAGGCAAAGAAAGAGTCTTTGCTGGATTTGTTCTAATTTATTTGCTTGCCACATAGGGGCACCTAACTCATTTCCTGTGTCATTATTTCGAAAGACATTAAAAAAAAGTGTGACGTTTTCATTAAGACCCACCATGTCAAAGGCATAAAATTAAATTGCAAGACAAAGTGCAAACCTGGACTAGCAAATAATGGGGAATCTTGCAAATCTGTGTATCACATGCATGAGTTCAACTTGGGTGAAAACATCAACTTTTTTTTTCTTCTAAGTCCTCAAGCAACATAACCTATTCAAATGGTCCTGGAAGATCTAATTATATCCCCAAATGGCCCAAACCACTTAATTTTCCCTCCCGGCTTTTAGAGTTTCCGAGAAAATCGTTCAATGATTATTTTACAGAGTGATAAAAGCAGCCTTGTACCTTTGTAATACGGAATGGATGAATCAGGGCTTGAGGAATTGTAAGGTTTAAGTAGATGCTCAACCTTGTTAATTATGGGGGGAGGCCACTTTATTTTATTAAAGATAGTCTAAACATGTCTGCCTTAGAGAATCTCCCTGTGACAAGCCTGCTTACTGCCAAGAGAGTTCTACCAGGAAACAATCTAGACAAAAAAACAAACTAAATATGCATGAAGCCATGACTGCTGGCAAAAGTAATTTATATGAAGGCAAAAGGGAGGAGATACATCTATCTAGCGGTTAGAGGCAAGGATGCTACATGCCACAGACCTAACTTTATTAGGTCTCAAAGAGCAAGCCAAACTAAAGAATTTGGCTGTGTATAGTACAAGGGTTGAGCATGCAAGTTCTAGAACTAGGCTGCTTGGGTTCGATTTATTGACTCTATTCTTGGTGCTCCTGGCTTCCCTAAGACATTATTCTCATTACTCATATACTCAATATACTCATATACTCATATACTCAATTACTCTCATAGTATTTTCTACAGTCTTTACTGTTATGCCTTGACTCCCTCTAGATTATAAATTTTATAAATAAGGCAAGGAGCCATATCTGGCTTGACATACAGGAGGTTCTCAATAAATATTTGTAGAATTGACTCGAACCCTCAGCTTTGTGTTCTTGGGCAACTTGCCTCTCTAAGCCTCAGGATCCACCCCCCCCCTATTTGTTAACTGAGGATAGTGATAATATTCACTTAAAGGGGTTGTTGAGAGGAACCTACATAAAAGTATAGTGCCTGGCACCTAGCAAAAGATCAAAAAATGATACCTGTCATAATTCTCCTCCTCCCTCCGTCTTCTCTTCCTCCTTCTCCCCCCTTCCTCTTCTCCTTCTTCTTCCTCCTCCTCCTCCTCCTTCTTCTGGAGAATTCTGGATAAGAAGCATGAAGATACTGAACCAGGCAACTCAATATGCTGTCTCCTTTCTTTAAAATGGACATTTCATCTCATTTCATCTGAAATAAACCTAGCAAGAATATCAGTGCATACATTTTGGTTCATGGGATACTTGGGTGTTTTGTATTACTCCCTATATTTTTATATATGTGGTGGTCTTAAAATCATTGTGTGGTGGCTCCACAATCATTGACACTTTTCCTATACCTAGGTGGGGTCTCTGTTCCCTGTTGTTGAATTTTTTATTGTTGGTATTTTGTCCCCCCCCCACTGGCTTTATAGAAGTATAATTGACCAATGACATTGTATACATCTCAAGCGTATAAAGGTGATGATTTGATCTACAGATACATTGTGACATGATGACCACAATCAAATGAACACATCTATCACCTCACATAGTTACCATTTGTGTGTGTGTGTGTTGTGTTAACACTTAATATCACCTCTCTCAGCAAATCCATATGTCTTTCTCTGTCTGCTTATTTTACTTAGCATAATTTCCTCCAATTGCATCCATGTTGTCATAGATGTTGGGATTTCCCTTTTCATGGCTAAACAATATTCCATTGAGAGAAAGAGAGAAGGAGAGAGTTTTTTTAAATAAAAAGAAAGTTTATTTTTATAGCACTCTTAATCCAATCCTTAGGTACATTTTCTTCTTTCTACTCTTTTAAAAAAAGATTTTATTTATTTATTTGACACAGAGGGAGAGCGAGCGCAAGCAGGGGGAGTGGCAGGCAGAGGGAGAAGAAAGCTCTCCACAGAGCAGGGAATCTGATGTGGGTCTTGATCCCAGGACCACAGGATCATGACCTGAGCCAAAGGCAGTTGCCCAACTGACTGAGCCACCCAGGTGCCCTCTCTACTCTTTTTTTTAAGATTTTATTTATTTATTTGACAGAGAGAGATCACAAGTAGGCAGAGAGGAAGGCAGAGAGAGAGGAGGAGGCAGGCTCCCCACTGAGCGGAGAGCCCAATGCGGGGTTCGATCCCAGAACCCTGGGATTATGACCTGAGCCAAAGGCAGAGGCTTTAACCCACTGAGCCACCCAGGTGCCCCTGTCTCCTCTTTTTTAACAAGAAAATTTGTTAATCTGACACTCACCCACTGTTGAATATTGGCAAGTGTTTGGCTGACACAGAGAAAGTCTATAGTTGGACGTTTGCAATTTCCTGGTTTGCATTTTAAGTGTTTCCCATGAACATCTACTTATATTTGCTATAAATCCTTTCTTATTTTTAAATTATTATTTTTAAAATTAACATATAATACATTATTTGTTTCAGGGGTACAGATCTACGATTCATCTATCTTACAAAACACCCACTGCCTACCACAACACATACCTTCCCCAAGCCCATCACCCACCCAGCCACCCCATCCTCCCATCCCTCTCCCCTCCAGCAACCCTCAGTTTGTTTCCTAAGATTAAGAGTATTTTATGGTTTGTCTCCCTCTCTCATTTTATCTTTTTTCATTTTTCCCTCTCTTCCCCTATGATCCTCTGCCTTGTTTCTTAAACTCTGCCTATCAGAGAGATCATATGATAATTGTCTTTCTCTGATTGACTTATTTCATTTAGCGTAATACCCTCTAGTTCCATCCACGTCATTGCAAATCGCAAGACTTCATTTTTGATAGCTGCATAATATTCCACTGTGTGTGTGCATATATATATATATACATACATACATATACACATACACACACCACATCTTCTTTATCCATTCATCTGTCAATGGATATTTGGAGTCTTTACATAGTTTGGCAATTGTGGACATTGCTGCTATAAACATGGGGGTGCAGGTGCCCCTTTGGATCACTACATTTGTATCTTTGGGGTAAATAACCAGTAGTGCAATTGCCAGGTCATGGGAGAGAGAGATTTTTCTTTATGCATTCTTTTATCAACAGACACTTAGGCAGTTTCCATTCTTTGGCTATTGTGAATAAATCTGCAATAAACATAGGTGTACAGATATCTCTTTGAGAAACTGACTTTGCTTCCTTTGGATATATACCCAGAAGTGGAAGTGCTATCTCATGGGAGTAGTTCTTTTTTTTTTTTAAGATTATATTTATTTATTTGACAGAGAGAGAGAGAGAGAGAGAGAACACAAGTAGGCAAAGTGGAAGGCGGAGGGAGAGGGATAAGCAGGCTCTCCGCTGAGCTGGAAGCCCCACGTAGGGCTTGATCCCAGGACCCTGGGTTCATGACCTGAGCCGAAGGCAGCCACTTTAACCGACTGAGCCACGCAGGCACCCCGCACGAAGGTAGTTCTTTCTATTTTTAATTTTTTGAGGAACCTCCATACTGTTTTCTTTAGTGGCTGCACCAGTTGATATTCCCTCCAACAGAGCTTGAGAGTTCCCTTTTCTCCACACTTTTACCAACTCTTGTTATTTCTTGTCTCTTTTGCTAATAGCCACTCTGACAGGTGTGATTTGTATTTCCCTGATGTGTGATGTTGAGCCTCTTTTCATGTACCTGTTGGCTATCTGCATGTCTTCTTTGGGAAAATATCTATTCAGGTCCATTGCCACCCTTTGAATCCGATTAATTTTGGCTGTTGATTTGAATGAGTTCTTTGTGTATTTTGGATATTTCTATCTTATCAGGTATCTGGTTTAGAAATATTATTTCTCACTCCATAAGTTGCCCCTTTGTTCTATTGCTTGTTTCCTTTGCTGGGCAGAAGCTTTTCAGTTTGACATGGGTCCAATTCTCTATTTTTACTTTTGTTACTTCTGCTTTTGGTGTCATATCCAAATGTCAGAGTTTTCTTCTGGGAGTTTTGTGTTTTCAGTCTTATATTTAAAAGCCTTTAACTCATTTTGAGTTGATTTTTGCAAGTGGTATATAGGTCCCATTTCATTCTTTTTCATGTGGCTGTCCAGCTTCCCCAATATGATTTAGTGAAGAGACTGTCCTTTTTCTACTGTGTATTCTTGGTGCCCTTGTCACAGAGTAGTTAACCATATACGTATGGGTTTATTTTTGGAGTCTCTCTTCTGTTCTGTTGGTCTATGTGTCTGTTTTTAGTGCCAATACCAAACTGTTTTGATTACCATAGCTTCATAATATGCTTTACAGTCAGGAAGTGTGATGCCTCCAACTCTGTTCTTTCTCCAGATTGCTTTGGCTCTTTGAGATCTTTTTGCAGTTCCATACAAGTTTTAGGATTCTTGCTGGATCTTGCAAGCTCGCTTGTACCCCCATAGGGTGTTTCAGGAGTGACACTGAATTCTGAGGCCAGATGAGGAAAGGTGATTTCTGTTTTCACTGTGCTTGCTGGGACACTCACTCTTGGAGCCCTGAGCCACTATGTGAGAATTTTGATCACCCTAAAGCAACTGGACAGTGAGGAAACCAGTTTTGTGGACAGGCCACATACAGGATTTCTAGTCTTTGAGTCCCTCTAGGCACCTGGCATGTGGGTGAACAAGACTTCTGATGAGTCCCACCCCTGGGTATCAAGTCATGCCCGGCCTTCAAGTTTTCCCAGTGGAGTGACCAAAGGAGCAGAGACAGCTCTCCCTGTGGTGCCTTTCCAATATTTCTGACCCAGTGATTCCATGGGCATAAAATCAGGATTGTTTTAAGCTGTTAGATGGGGCAGTCATTTATAACACTATGTTTGAAATATTTCATCTTTTCCCCCCAATTTGTATTTATTTTTAAAATTGAGATATAATTAACAAAAGTGTTATATTAGTTTTAGGTATGCAATGTAAGGATTTAATATTTGTGTATATGTAAAATGATCACCACAATGAACCTAGTTAACGTCTGTACCCATATATCCTCAGAAAAGTTTTTTCTTGTAAGAACTTTTAAGATCTACTCTCTTTGCAACTCTCAAATATGCAACACAGTATTATAACTATAGTCACCATGTTGTACATTACATTCCCATGAGTTATGTATTTTATAACCGGAAATTTGTACCTTTGGACCCCCTTCCTGCATTTCACCTATCCCTGACCTCCTGCCCCTCACAACCACTCATCAGTTCTCTGTATCTATAAGCTCAGATTTTTAAATCATTTCATAATTTTAAAGAAAGATCACTCAAAGGGCCAGTCATGCTCTCAGGCCCCATAATTTAGATTTGGGCAAGAGCTAGGATGTGCCTCAAGACTGGGTAGCCATGCCATGATGTCTTTTGAAGGACCCTAAGCCCATAACCCCATTCTAGTGTCTATGACACCATGGATCAAGATTTGTTTGAAGCTTTTTATTTCCAAGGGTCCACTATTAAAAAAGTAAATAATCCTCCAAAAGGCATGGAGGTGGGGGACAAGAAACAGAGGACATTCAATCTGGGGCATCATACTCATAAAAGGTTTCAATTTTAGACTTCCAGAGATAATCTAGTGAGCTTCTTGATGTACAGTGTACAGTGATGTGACAAAAAGAAGATATTCATCACACAACCTTGAAGTTCTGGCTCATCCCCATGCCCACTAACTGTACTACACTATGAATTATTTTTTTTTTACATAAACCTGGAAATCACCTCATTATTAGCAGAAATGTATTGTAAAGCATAGCTATCTGCAGTGGAAAGTTTAAATTAGAATTAAGCGATAGATGGTCATCAGCCAAACCTTTAATTGGCACAGCAGTCTCTGGTCTTGATCAAAAATCCTGTGACATTAGTTAATGGCGAAGCTTCTGAAATTCTGCTTCAATCCAAAAGTACCTTCATCAATAACTCTTTGTGAACAGATAGAAACAAATTAGTGCAAATGCTGTAGTTTAAAGTGTAATTGTGTGCAGTGTAAACACTGAAGATAAATCACAATCTGAGAAACTCGTTCAGTTGCTAAAATACATATTTTAACATACATGTGGAGAATCTAGTCCCCAGAAATGGCTCCTGTCAGTCTGGCTCTCTGTGAAGCCCCTGGGTGATACTAAAAACTATCATTTGGGGAGGCATGGGGATAAAATTTAATGATGGAGTTTTATGCAGGAATTATCTTTGAAATCCTTTCTAACCTTTTGAGGTCTGGCGACTGTTTGACCCAATAAAGCGTCCTGTGGGAGACACGTGGGGCCCAGGCTGGAGACTGCAGCATCTATTCTGTGGAATATTCTGTAGGGCCCGTGGACCGCCCTGAGGGGCCTCACCTTTTGCTGCTACTACCCCTGCTGCTCCTTTATGTCCTGGAAGGGGGAACAATTGCTTCCTGAGGGAACAGCTCCACCTCTCAGTGAGAGAAAGCTCTCCTAACCCATAGGGTGGCTTGACCGTCTCCCACCACCCGCACCTCTCCCTAGCCACCAAATGGCCCAGGTTCCCCCAAGATGACTGCGTAGGTTCTAACCTCTTCTGTATGCCCTTCTTCCCCTCTCATCTGCATGCTCATTCGCACTTCTCTAGTGTCTTCCCTGCATCTTTTTCCCTGCATCCCATCTTTCTTCTGGTCCGTGTTCTTATCTTTTCTCTGCCAGATTTCGTTATCCCTCTACTTCTTGGGCTTCCCACAGTGCCCTCCTCATCACCCTCTTTTTTTTTTTTTTTTTTTTTTTGCTTTTGATTTGATCCTTCACTCTTTAGTGGCTTCTTTTTTTTTAAGTTATTATCTATCTATCTATCTATCTATTTGAGGTGGGAGGGGCAGAGGGAGAGGGAGATAGAGAATCTCAAGCCGACTCTGCACTGAGTGTGGAGCTGCTGTGGATCTCCCTCCCATGACCCTGAGAATCATGGCCTGAGCCCAAACCAAGAGCCCGAAGCTTATCCCACTGAGCCAGCCGGGTGCCCCTGGTTGTTTCTTTTTTAAATCTTTCTCATTTTCTTCTGCTTTCTCTTTTCCTCTATTTCTTGCTCACTGATCCTTTATTTCTCTCTTCTTCCTTTTTGGTCTGCAAACTCTATCTGCCATTTTTAATCAGAGGTTGGAAACTGGTGGCAGATGAGCCAAATTTGGCCCATGATTGGGTTTTGCTTAGCCTTCAAGGTAGTTTTTTCCTTATATAGTTTTTGCTAACATCAAATAATCATGAGATTTCCTTTTTTTAAAAATCTGAATTTCAAGCTTTACTTGAAAAACAGTATCCGGTAAAACTGATACCCATTTCTACAAGACAATAATCAGTGGGAGCTGAGTTGCACTGCCTTTGAAAAAGCCCAGAAGCCTCCTCCTCCCAAATATGCTACCCGGTTGGCCTGGACAGGTGTGAGGATTTCAGCTCCCTTCCCCCATCTCTTTTCTTTGTTCTTTTCATGGCTTTTCATGGGAGGCAGTGAACCCACTGGTTAAGCTCCCAACCTTTGGGGTCATTCAGATCTGGGGCCAAATTTCAGTTTATCAAGCTGTGTGACCTCATGTAAGTCTCTTAAGTTCTCTGAAGCTCATTTTTTCATCTGTAGAATATGGGCCTGTCAGTGTCCATCTCATGGGTTTACTGGTGGAGGGATAAATTAGATAATCCTTCTAAAGCACAGTGTCCGGCAAAGGGTAGGCCCTCAATTAATGGTATTTACTGTCTTTCTGCTCTTATTTACGTCTTTTTCACTGCTTTTCAATCTCCCTTCTTCATTTTTCCTTATATCATTCTTTCTTTTTCTCTCTTGCTTCTAAGTCCATTTGTGTGTGTATGTATGTGTCTAGACCCTATTATTCTCTTTATTTTTTGCTCTTATTTCCTCTTATTCTTCTTCCTTCCCCTTCTCTTGATTTTTGAGCTTATTTAAGTATTGACTCTTCCTCCAGGGTTTCTTTCTTTCTTACCCTCCCCCTGATTCCTGAACTTGCTCCCCCATATACACATACCAATTCCTCATAGGTTTAAAAATATGAATTTCCAGGGGTACCTGGTTAAGTGTCTGCCTTTGCTTCAGGTCTGGGTTCCCTGCTCAGCAGGGAGACTGCTTCTCTCCCTGCCTCTGCCTGTTGTTCCCCCTGCTTGTGCTCTCTCTCTCTCTCTCTCAAATAAATAGTGCCCCTAAATACAAGCTTTCAATTAGTAATAGTGAAGGGCAATTGCTACGTAATAAAGGTGGGAACTTTTGGACTTTGACTTCAACCAAGAGAGGCTTCAGCTATATATTGAGTGGTTGCTGAGACTCCAAATGTGAGGAGACATTTCATGGGTCAGGTTGAAACTGACCCAAAGGAAGAGTAGTTATTTGGTGCCTCCAACTAGTACCTTACAAAGATGTTTAATTCTTTCAAAAGAATTGCTGCAGAACCCTTCACATTTCCTTCTAAGGGTGTCTTTCTGATAAGGGCTTGGAGATTGTGTTTTAAAAAGATGATGCTCTGGGGCACCTAGGTGGTTCAGTCTGTTAAGTGTCTGTCTTTGACTCAGGTTGTGGTCTTGGGGGTTGTGGGATCAAGCCCTACATGAAGGTCCCTGCTCAGTGGGGAGTCTGCTTCTCCCTCTCCCTCTGATTCTCCCCTCACTCATGCTCGCTCTTTCTCACTCACTCTCTCTCCTTCAAATAAATAAATAAAATCCTTTTTTAAGTTGATGGTGTGATAATGTCTATGCAATGATAACAAAACAAGCTTTAAACTACCACCCTTTCCTTCTCTTGGAAAAAAAAAACAATTTAGCCATAAGGAACAGCAAAAATAGAAACAATGGATTCATCCTAATTCTTTGCTGTGGACTTTGAGGTTTGATTCTGAGATCCTGAGAGTATGGTGGTGTCCCTGATGTACACAGAAAAGTAGACACAAAGAAGCAAGTGAGAGACACAAGGAAGACTCTATGTTTAGAAACACTAAACTGAAAACGATGGATTATATAAGTGGAAATGCTCTCTGAGCAGCCCTGTAAAATAGGAAGGCAGTTGCCCATTTGTTAATTGAAGAAATAAAGTTCAGGTAAACGAGGTCATTTGCTCAACATAAAGAGCAGTAGTTCTTTGATTTTTAAGCTGTATCCCTTTGCCTTGATAGGGCTCAGGAATCACATTTTAAATAGTATGGCAGGTGGCTCTGTTACAGGTGGTATTTGACAGAGCACACTGCAAATTTCTGATACATGCTGTGAGGGAGAGAGTTTCATGTGGAGAAGAGGATCTAGTCTCAGAATGAAGCAAAGGCAGGGAGGTCAAAGACCTATCTGGCCAGCTCTTCACAAGCATTTGCCAAGGAGCAGCCCAGCCCAACCAGGCCTCTTGGTGATAAGTGGGTCCAGATCCTTCCTTTCATTCCAATTCAGTCCCCTCTGCCCTGACTGGGTAATAGATCATATACCTCCTTGCACTGTTATATAATAGTCTCATCTTCGATTGCTGGTATCTGGCTTCAGGGATGCAGGTCAACTCAGTAGTGGGGCATGGAGGACCATTGTGTGCTTTAGGATAGGGTAATTGGGGGGCACACAAAGATGAAGGCTCGGAGTTTTACACTGAGGTTTCACAGTACAACACGAGTTGAGCTTACCCCTTTGAAAGATATTGGCCCAAGACATGGGGCAAAAAGACCTGTTCTAGAAAGGTACATTTCAGAGTCATGGGTGTAGATCAGGCACACCGCCACTGTGCAAATTGAAGCGATTCAGGAAGTAGGCTGTTTACTTGTCAGTATAGACAAGTGATCTTGGCTATATTCCAGCCATCTACATTGACTGAATGAACTACCTAATTGCCAATTTACCATCTCACTTGGAACTATTGTAAACATGGTTCCAGTTACCACTTGGGAAACTTGCCTTGGGAAAGATCAAGAGAAAAGCGAAAAGATCCAGATAAAGCGAGCTGTGCTTGAACAGCCATGGAACTGAGAATTGCTTTGTGACTATAAAGCTAAAGGAACACTTGGCCAAAAGAGGCATAGACTGGGAGAGGACAGCTTGAAGCTGTTTAAATGTCTGGAGAGACCAATAAAGACCAACTGACTCCTTTCTTCCCTCTAATCCACAAACAAGTGTTACTCAATGAAGCCAATGGCAAATAAACATGGGACAAGTAAAGTGGATAATGTCTTCCTGCAGTATGTCACATCTTTGTAGAAGTCACTACTGCAAGGAGCTGTAAATGGAAATGGTGAGGCCATCCTTTCAAAGTGGACGGGGCTAATTTCATAAGCAGTTCTAGTACCATTGGCATCTTTGGCCTCAGTTATGCTTCAGGTTCGAAGCCCATATAATTTGGTGGGTGGGAGTGCAGCTTCATGAAGGATTCATGTCTCCTAAGAAGAGCTACATAAATTAACACACACTGGGGGGTTTTCTTTGGCTGGTTTGGATCAGCTTATGAAAGGCTGGTTCCATTTGGCTCTCCCTTCTCTTGGAGCATTTTTTTTTTTTAGCTTTGCCTAATTCATGATTCACAGAATCACAGTATCCCACAATTCAGGGTTGGGAGCATGCTTTAAAAGGACCTATTTCAGCTGTGTCATTTTTCAGATGGGATTCGGAGCCAGGAAATGACTTGCTTAAGGTCACAAGCCTAGTTATGTGCACAGAAACATAGAAATGTAATCAAACTGGCTATTTGGTGAGGTACAGATGAAATACTCAGAGGCTTGTCAGAATTGACTAGATCAGTGGCTTTCAACGCTGGCTGCAGAAGTGGTATTCAAAATATTTAATAATGGGTACAGTGCTGGGCACTGACTAATGAGAATGGAATCTGGCTAACTGCTGAAGCAGGGTTCTGGAGGACTCCTGCTGGGCCAGGCATTAACCATTTAGTTACTGACTGTAGGGAAGTCTGGGGGTTCTGGCTGGAAAAGAGGAGGTGTCCAGGACACTTGTGTCTCATGGTATTTACCAATGTCACTGAAAGCATCCTCAATATCATCCCAACTGGTATGGCTATGCCAGTGAATCCTGATTTAATTATCTGCCTTGCTGGGCCTACACACTAGAATCATCTGGGGAGACTTTAAAAATATCAGTGCCTGGGTAATGTGCAGTCAAGGGTGAGAACCACTGGGCTAGATGTCCTGACATCTAGGTCTGGAGGCTTTGGAGACCTATTTCCTTTTAAGCTTAGCTCACAATCTTTACTCGAGAAACTAATTAGAATGTGTGCCAGTGATCAAGCTAGGTGGACTTCTTCTAAGATCTCTGGACTTTTTCTTGTTTTCCAAACAAACATATCCTGTCAGGGAAGGCCTTGATGACACTGCCTGGGCCCCACTTTTTGTGCAAACTGTCTTTGCAATAAACCGAGGTCATCACATTTGGTCTGAAGGGAAGGTAAGACAAAAACTCCATAGAAGGCCATGTTCAACTGTGCAAGCCCGGATGGATACCTTTGTGTGTCTACCTGTAATTCTCCCTGTTCTGTGAGCTTATATCTCTGTAAATGATGAGCCTAGAAGCTAATCCTTTTCAGTGAGAGTCAGAGAGGTATTCTGGGTCCTGAGATGGAAGGTTCAATCAGTTGGCACAAGGCCATTGAAGAAGTCCAATGGACAAGCAGACTGCATCCCTTATCAGAGGGCAGTATGAAATGGAGTTGTGGTGGAAATGGGAGTTAGAGGATCTGGGGGGTGGGGGTGCATAAGAAGTGTGAGGAGACAAACTATAACCCAGAGAACAAAATTGGAGAGGGCAAGTCAAATGCTAAATATGGGTGAGAATGGGGAAATCAGACACAGGAAGAGATGTGGGGAGAAAAATATACTTCTAGATGATCATAGTAACCATCATTTTTGTTTTCCAACATTTTGTTATCAGTATTTTAAAACATACAGAAAAGTTGAAAGAATTTCATAGTGAACACCCAGAAACCAAATACCTAGATTCTACAGTTTAAGTTTTATTGTACTTGGCATTACCACGCACTTCACCTCCCCTTCCCTCTATGCACATTCATCATCTTATCATTTTGATACATGGCAAAGTAAATGGCAGACAATAAACTTTTCCCTGAATACTATATCATGCCTATCATGAGCTAGAGTTCAGAATTTGTTTATGGCATGTTTTTCTTTTGAGATTGAAGTCATATAAAATGAGATGCACAAATCTTGATTGAAACACCAGTGAGTTATGCAAAATTAATAAACATATGTAACCCAAACCCCTTTCCAGATACACACCACCACCATCACCTCAGAAAATTCCTCGTGTCCCTTTACAGTCAGTCCCTACCCTAAGCCCTGCCTCAGGTAACCACTGTTTTTTTTTTCTTACCATAGATTAATCTTGCCTGTTCTAGAAATTTCTATAACTGGAACCATACAGTTCATACTTGTTTATATAAAGATTCTTTCATTCAGCATAATATTTTTAAGATTCATCCATGTCGTTGTATTAGTAATTCATTCCTTTCTATTGCTGAGTAGATACATTCCATTGTATGATTAAACCACGGTTATTTTTTTTAAACCATTCACTTATTAATGGACACATGAACTGTCTTCAATTTGGGGATATTATAAATAAAGATGCTGTGAGCATTCATATACAAGTTTTCATGTGGACAAATGATTTAATTTCTCTTGGGAATTTCTCATTCTCTTGGGAATACTAAGGAATAGAATTTTTAGGTATTACGGTTGCTGTATATTTCATTTTATAAATAACTGCAAGATATTTTTTTCCAAAGTGGTTATACCATTTTACACTCCCAGCAAAAATCTATGCAAGTTCCAGTTGTTCCACATGCTTGCTAATATTTGGTGTTGCCATTCTGTTTAATTTTAGCCATCCTTTTGAATGTATGAATGTGTGGTGGTATTTCATTATGAATTTATTTTGCAATTCCCTAATGACTAATGATGTTGAGTACATATTCATGCATTTATTGGCCATTCACGTATCTTATTTTGTGAAAATTCTGCTGAGATATTTTGTCCATTTTAATTAGATTATTTGTCTCTATATATCCTGAATACCAGTCCTTTATTAGATATATGTGAATATTTTCTCCTATTATGTGGTTAATGTACTTATTTTCTTAATGGCATCTTTTGATAAAGAGCTGTTTTTAATTTTGGTGGTCTAATTTATCAATATTTTTATTATATGATTATTCTTTTCTGTGTCCTATCTTTTTTTGTTGTTGTTGTTCAGAGTGTTCTTGTAGATAATTAGCTCACTATAGGGGACTGGTTGAAACAGGGTCTCCTACTTCTCCTCCATCTTGCCTCTCCCCTGTGTCCTATCTAAGAAATCTTCATCTACCCCCAGGTGATAGAGATATGCTCTTGTGTTTCCTTCTAAAAGATTTATGGCTTAAGCTTTAAATTAGGTATATGATCCTGCTTAAATTAATTTTTATGTATGATTTGAGATAGGGATGAAGGTCTTTTTTTTCTTATTTAGATAATCCAGTTTTATAGCATCATTTATTGAAAAGACTATTTTCCCTATTGGATTGTGTTGTCAAAATTTTTGTCAAAAATCAAATAAAAAAAAATCAAAAATCAAAACTTTTGTCAAAAATCAAGTGACCAGGGGCGCTTGGGAGGCTCAGTCATTGGGCATCTGCCTTTGGCTCGGGTTATGATCCCAGAGTCCTGGGATCAAGCTCCTGCATTGGGCTCCCTGCTTCGTGGGGAGACTGTCCTCCCTCTTCTGCTCCCCCTGCTTGTGTTCCCTCTCTTGCTGTGTCTCTGTCAAAAAAAAAACAGATAAAACCTTTTTTAAAATCTTAAAAAAAACATATAAATGTGGGTCTATTTCTGGGTTTTATAATTTTCTTCCATTGCTCTATGTGTCAATCCTTATGTCAATACCATACAGTCTAGATTTCGATGATTTTACTGTAAGCACTGAAGTTAAGTAACGCATGTTTTCTGACTTCGTTTTTTTCAAGCTTGCTTTAGATATCTATATTCTTTGTGTTTTGAAATAAATTTTAGAATTAGCTTGTACATTTCTACCAAATGCCAGAGGAGAATTGAATATTTTTGCAATTCCATTCTAAATTAAAATCTATCCATTGACATTTTAGTTGTTACATTTTCCTTGTGTTACACTTTTAGTGGTTGTTCAAGGGATTACAATATATATCCTTCACTTTTCTTCATCTACTTAGAGTTCTTCTCTTACCTTCTCACATAAAATATAGACCTCTCTCAGCTGTTTAAGTCAATTTACCTCCCTTCCTATCTGTGTGCTCTAGCTCTCAGAGACATTATATCTATGTACAATTTATTTTTTAAAATTTTTAGGGAGAGAGAGAGTGCGCATGTGTGAGTTGGGGGATGCAGAGGGAGAGAGGAGAGAGATTCCTAAGGAGGCTTCATACACAGGGCAGAGCCCTGTGCGGGGGCCCGATATCACAATCCTGAGATCATGACCTGAGCCAAAATCAAGTCAGAGCCTTAAATGACTGAGCCACTCAGGTGCCTCATATCTCTGTACATTTTAAATCCAATGTGATAATGTTATAATCTTTGCTTTAAAAGGTTATATGTATTTTAAAGAATTCAGAAAAAATAGGTTTTTTTTCTATTTACTGGATATGTAACCATTTTAGATACTTTCTGTTCCTGAAGATTCCAGTTTTCATCTGGCATCATTTTCTTTCAGCCTGAATAACTCCCTTTCTCATGTTTTGTTTTTGTACAGATTTACTGGACACAAAGTCTCCTAGTTTTTTTTTCTATGTAAAGCCATTTTCATTTCAATTTCATTCTTGATGGATTTCTCTGATACAGAATTCTAGGTTAAGAGGTGTTTTGTTGTTTGTTTTTTGCTTTTTAGCACTTTTTAAAGATATTATTCCACTGTCTTCTGCATTTCCTTTTTTTTCCCTACTAATTCCAACATTTAGGTCATATCTGGATTATTTGAATCATTGTTCCCCTGCATAATGTCTCATTTTCTCTTTTCTTTTTTGGTTTTGATCAGTTTGACTGTGATTTGCCCAAGTGTGACTTTCTTTGTATTTATCCTGCTTGGGATTCACTGAGATTCCTGAATCTGTAAATGTGTATCTTCCATCAAATTTGGAATATTTTCAGGCATTATTTCTTCAGAAAGTTTTTCTTCTGCTTCAGTTGCTTCCTCTCTCCTTTCCTTCTGGAACTTCAGTTGCACATGAATTAAGACTTTTGATATTGCCCCACAGTTCCTCGAGGATACATATTAGTCTTAGGGCTTTTCCCCCTATTTTTTCTTTTTTCTTCAGATTGGATCAATTCTATGGATTTGCCTTCAAGTCCATTCCCTCATTTTGTCATCAACATTTTGCTATTAAGTCCATTTGGTATTTTTTTAAATTTCAGATATTATATTTTTCAGTGTGAAAATTTTCATTTGTTTCATTTTTGTGTGTGTGTGTGTGAGAGAGAGAGAGAGAGAACGAACTCATGTGAGTTGGGGGAGAGGGGCAAAGGGGGAGACAGAATCCTAAGCAGGCTCCATGTCCAGCACAGAGCCCAATGCAGGGCTTGATTTCACGACCCCAAGATCATGACCCTAGTGGAAATGAAGATTCAGACCCTAGGGATCCGTGGGTAGCTCAGTCAGTTAAATGTCTGCCTTCACCTCAGGTCATGATCCCAGGGTTCTGAGATATTAAGCCCCACATTGGGCTCCTTGCTTATCCGTAAGGCTGCTTCTCCCTCTGCACTTCCCCCAGCTTGTGCTCTCTCTCTCTGTCAAATAAATTAATAAAGTCTTAGAGAGAGAGAGAGAGAGATGCTCAACTGACTGAGCCACCCAGGTTCCCCTCAACTGTTTCATTTCTATAGTTTCTATTTCTCTACAAAGGTTCCCAATATTCACATTCATTTTAGGTATCTTCCTTCACTGAGCACATTTACCTACAACATTAGTAAGCAATATAATTATAATAACAGCTTAGAAAACCCTTGCCTGCTAATTCCAAAATTAATCATGTCAGAGTTGCTCTTCATTAAATATTTGCTCTCTATAGACTGGGACATCGTTTCCTGATACTTTCCCTATCACATAAGTTTTGGACTGTAACATGGACTTCATGAAGATTACATTGTGGGAACTCTGGGTAGTGTTGTATTTCCCTGGGGAGTGTTGATATTTTTGTTTTAGGCAGCTAAATTTGTTGGACTTAAACTGCCATCTCTGATTCCTGGGTGGCAGCTTGATCTCAGATCATTTGTTTTATCCGTAGCTGAACTCTTGGAGTCCACTCTGTACCTCCAAAGTTCAGTGGTCAACAAAGATTTGGGAAGAACTTATAGACAGAATTCATACCTTCTCCTCTTTGCTGATTTCCTTTCTGAGAGTTTTCCTTCACTCCCTAGCAGCTATGGTTGCCCCAAATCCTATCCTATGGTTACTCAATCCAGAAAAATTGTCAGTTTGCTATCAGAGCATTAGCTGCCTCCACATGGCAAGGACAAGGGCCTGTTCTTGGCCAAGATATTGTGGAAAAAAAGGAAACTTGCCGTATGCCAGTCTCTTTGACTAAGTGTTGACTCCACTCCAGAATCTGCCTGCTTTCTGTTGCTTTTCAGTCTCTTAAAGGAGTTGTTTTTCAAATTTTGTCCAGAGTTTACATTTTTTATCTTCAGGAGGGTTGGTCTGGCAGATGCTATATTGGCCATTATCAGAAATAGAACTCAATAGCTTCTTTTGAAAATATTTTAAGTTACAGAAATAACATATAGCTATATTCTTTATTTTGCTTATTAATATTTCACGTCACATAAATGAGTTAAGGTGTCTCTTGGCCAACATCATCTCACTCCTCTGCCCCACAATAATCATATGATATATAACTTACTGCCTAAGTCACTATTATCAGTTTGAAACACATCCTTCCAGATCATTCTCTTTGAAATAAAATACATGTACATATATACTAATACAAAATTTGGGAGGGCTTTAGTTATGTAATGAGATAGGTGGTATAATATGGAGATTAAAATGATAAGTTCTAGAGTCAAATTGCCTTAATTCAAATCCCCGTCTTAACACTTACTGTCTATGTGTCCTTAGAGAATTTTCTTAAACATTCTGTGCCTCAGTTTTATCCCCAAATTTTGTCCAGACAAATTTTGTCTGGACAAAAAATGGGGATAATGATATTACCTACCTTATAGGTAGGGTTGAAATGATGGTAATAATCAATTAATATGTATAAAAACTTGGGACAATGTCTAGCACATATTAAGCCCTCAATAAATGCTAGCCATCATTATTATTCTACAAGTCATTTTTCCCCTTTACTAATGTCCTGAATATACCTATAAATTTGTATAATTTTATCCTGCTGCATACAATAACTGTGACATCATCTAGATATTTTTTGCCCATTACCCTACTGATGGACATTTTCCCACTCTTCTCCTTCTTTGACAAAGTTCACCACAAAGAATATCCTGTTAGTTGCCTCTTTATGACCATAGAGGACCACTCCTCTAGGGATAAATACCTAAAAGTGAAATTGGTGGGCCAAAAATACCTGTACAGTTCAGTTTTGAACATAATGTGGAATAAAGCAGATGGGTAAATGAGTAATACTCTATCTCAACACTGCTATCCTTGAGAAAGTATTTCCAGTGTGGGAGAAGGAGGATAGAGATGTAGCGTAAAAAGAGGCTAATAAAATCCCACATCATCCTGAGAATGAATTAGAATGGTCAGCAAAACCTGATAGGGCATTTTACTTAAACCAAAGACACAATAATGACTCCAGTAGCAAGAAACAATTTTAGTGCTCAGAGAGTGATCATGAGATAACATTTTTGTGCGGGAAATTGGGCTCCTTGGAGAAACAGCTATCAACGACCTTTCAGTGGCCTGCAAGGCCCAGCATGATAAGGTCTCAACATAGTCATTAGCCCGCATAGTACTTTCCCCATCCCTCACTCTTCTCATGTCACACTGATCATTCCATTTAATATGGCATGTCACTCCTTGACCTGAGCACTCCTGGTTTCCCTTACACTTTTACTGTATTTTTCCATATGTGTATGTTTTCCAAATATATATAGTATGTGAGTGTGTGCTCATGCTGATACA
This sequence comes from Mellivora capensis, assembly GCA_004024625.1. Classification (NCBI taxonomy): domain Eukaryota; kingdom Metazoa; phylum Chordata; class Mammalia; order Carnivora; family Mustelidae; genus Mellivora; species Mellivora capensis. Next base: position 2,696 of record PISX010012299.1, on the reverse strand, counting down.
ATATATAATTTGCTATATAAGTCAAATACTGACAAAATAATTCTGTGTTAATGGACTATCCCAAATCTCAAAGGCTTCAAAAAACAAGTATTTCTTCTCCATTACCATTGCCAAATATTTCTTCTCCAGTATCTTTGGGTGGCCGGTGGGTTGGCTCCAAGTTGCAATTCAGGTCTGGTTCTCCTCCATTTGCCTCTCATCTTCTTTGGATCAGGAGGTGACCCGGGCCATATCCTTCTCAAGCCTGCGGCAGGAGCACAAGAAAGTGAGGCCAACAGTACAGGCACATTTCAACTCTGTTCACATCACCACCAACATGCCAATGGCTAATGCAAGTCTTGTGCTCAAAATCAACATTAATGGGCTCATATAAACTAATAATATACTCTGTCTCTAGTAGGAGAAATAACAGAGTCACTTGGCAGAGAGTACAGATGTGGGGGATGGTGCAAATTAGAAGAGAAATATTTACTTTAACACACTAATGGTGTTTATTGTTTATCTTCAGCCTTCCATCAATTGGAATAAGCTCTACAAAGGCACGTTTTGTTCATTAATATATTCCAAGTGCCTAGAACAGTACCTGGCACCTAATAAGTGTTCAGTAAACACTTCTTGAATTAATATGTGAACGAATTATCCCTGTCGGAATGAATGGCTCCTTCTTCCTTGCTTCCACAGCACCTGGTTTAGACCTCTCAGGTGATACTCAGTGCCTCTGTCTTGAATGTGGCTTCTTCAGAGGACACTGTGGGACTCTGTATCTACTAGTACATCCACACTCCCAGTGGCAAGGGACAAAGGGCAGAGACCTCAAGCCTCAACCTCCAACTCTGAACTGTGAGAAGGCACTGTAGCTGAGAGAAGGCCTGCTGCTCCCCCAGCATATGCTGTATTCTTGCAATGACAAGTGAAAAGCAAAGGACGCTTACGAGTCAAAAAGAACAACTATTATCATGACGTAGAATCAAACGAATGAGAAATACTTGGGGAGATTTCTCTCCCCAAGCAAAAATGATTTGTGCCTTCTAATCCCTTCCAGTCCTGTATGGAACTGACAAAAGTCTGGAAAATCTCCTCTAAGATGTTATTGAATGATGATGGCATAGTATTTTGCCCTCTTTGCAAATGAACAGGACAGGGCTTTAACCCTAACGATCTAAGAGGTGGGAAAGAAGCTAGATGTGACAAATGACTTCTCTAGTGCTCCTTGAATCATCAAACAGGGGGCCTGGCCAATAATAATAATAATAATAATTTTACACACACACACACACACACACACACACACGTATGCACACACTCATGCACAGATCGCAGAGCCCCAACTATAGAAATTGATTTAATTGATCTGGGCATTGAGATTTTAAAGAGAAGCTCCCCCAAGTAATTGAAACATGTGACAAAACTTCAGAACCACTGCTCATGGGTTGGTATGTTTGTCACAAGTTAGTAAACACCTGATGGATAGGGATATGAAGAAATTTCTCTCTACTAGATCTTTCCCAATAACATAAAAACATCTTACTACCCCCATCTTTAAACTGAAAACCCTTCTCGACTCACTCCTGAAAAGGATTTTCCATACTTTAAGTTCCCCACTTCCTTCTTCCTACTGTCTCGTGAACCTACTTTCATCAAGTGTTGGTTTTCCACCACTTCTCCAAAGATGCTCTTTGGAGTTACTGGTCAAGATGGCAGAGAAGTAGCAGCTGAGACAACATCAGGGAGCAGGAGATCAGCTAGGTAGCTTATTAAACCATTGCGAACACCTACAAATCCAACGGGAGATCAAAGAGAGGGAGACCAGCAATTCTGGAAACAGAAAATCGGCCACTTTCTGGAAGGTAGGACTGGCGGAGAAGTGAATCAAAAGTGACAGGAGGATAGACCGCGGGGGAGGAGCCGGCTCCCGGCAAGCGGTGGAGCAACGGAGCACTAAATCGGGACTTTTAAAAGTCTGCTCCACGGAGGGACATCGCTCCAGAGGCTAAACCGGGGTGAAGCCCACACGGGGTCAGCGTGGCCCCAGGTCCCGCAGGGTCACAGAAGGATCGGGGGTGTCTGAGTGTCGCAGAGCTCGCAGGTATTGGAGCGGGGAAGCCGGCTACAGAGACAGAGCCGAGGAGTGAGCTCTCAGCTCGGGGTTACCTTGAACCGGTCACAGGCTGGGTGAGCTCGGAGCGTGGCCAGAGGCGAGGGAGATGGGAGTAGCCGGGGCTTTTCTCTGAGGAGTGGAGTCCCGAAATCTCAGCTCTTCCGGACCGGAGACTAGGAGGTCGCCATTTTCATTCCCGTCCTCCGGACTCTATGGAAGCGCTCAGGGAACAAAAGCTCCTGAAAGCGAAACCGAGCGGATTACTTAGCCCGGCCCCTGGTAAGGGCGGTGCAGCTCTGCCTCGGGCAAAGACACTTGAGAATCACTACAACAGGCCCCTCCCCCAGAAGATCAAAAGAAATCCAGCCAAGACCAAGTTCACTTAACAAGTAGAGCAGTGGAACTCCAGAGGAGGAGAAAGCAAAGCGCGGAATTCATGGCTTTCTCCCCATGATTCTTTAGTCTTGCAGTTAATTCAATTTTTTCTTTAAAGGGCATTTTCCTAGGGTCTTTGCCACCCTTTTAGTATTTTATTTGCTCCTTCAAATAATCTTATCTGGAAAAAATGACAAGGCGGAAAAACTCACCACAAAAAAAA